>JABUQX010120480.1:0-15000 GCA_015478945.1 Trachelipus rathkii | reverse complement strand
ATGTATATATATATATATATATATATATAATATATATAATCATTTTTTTAAATTAATATGTTATGCAGAAGAGAAAGAAATATTAGTTTTCAATGAATCAATCAATCCTGATCAATTTTTTTAATTATTTAATTTATTATCAAAATTTAAAATGTAACACCATTTATAATTAATAATGACCTTTAATTAATATACTCATCCATTGGACAATACCGGTTGAGGTCAACTTAAATAATTTTTCAATAACAAGTAGAAAATGACCCAAAAAGAGTAGTATAGTTAATTGAGATTTTTTTCCATAATAATTACAATTGCATATTATTCTCGTAATACAATTGAACATTAGTTACTTGCGTACTATAATTGCATATTATTTTCATGCTACAATTGCATATTATTTTCGTACTACAATTACAGATTACTTTCGTATTACGATTACATATTATTTCAGTACTACAGTTGCATAAATATTACTTTTGTACTATAATTGCAAAATTACTTTCGTGCTACAATTATATATTAGTTTCACATTACAATTCCCTAATTATTTTCGTACTACAGTTTCATAAATATTACTTTTGCATATTACTTTCCTACTACATTTGCATATTACTTTTGTACTACAATTGCATATTACTTTCTTATTACATCAATGAATTGATTTTTTTTCTTATCATATTCTGAAAATGTTTCAATATTTTATTACTGTTTAAATATTTAATTAAAAGTGAACAACAGCATGACTTAAGTGTAATGTTTTATTTATTTACAGTGTGAACGTGTAATTTCAAGGAGGAATACTGACACTCCTCCCTTATATTGGCCTCCTGTTGCCAGGTCAATTTTTCAAAGAATATATATTATAAAACTTACTTATTACAAATGAAAGACTTTATGTTAAAACATTGACAAAATAATGAATGTTTTCGTTTACTTAAATCTGTTTTAGATTGTAAAATCGAAAAACAAATTCAACAAAATCATAAATTTAGGCTTTAATACAATAATGTGACGTTTCAAAAATATAATAAAAATAAAAGCAAAATTAAATATGATAAAAGTGATTTGCAACAAAGTCAATATTTTCCAGTGATTCTAGGAATTTCCTCAGCGGTAGATTCTTGATAACACAACTATGGAAACCATTTTATGCCTTTTTCAGTTACATTCAATTTTACTATGTATAAAATTCGTACACGCACACACACAGACGTACACAATACATACATACACACACACGCGCGCGCACACACACACACACACACACAAATACACACACACACACACACACACATACATATATATATATATATATATATATATATATATATATATATATATATATATATATATATATATATATATATATATATATATATATATATATATATATATATATATATATATATATATATATATATATATATATAATACTATAAAAAAGAAAATTGATGATTTTCTTTTTATCTTCTTCTTCTTTTAAAGAAATGGAGAAGGGAGAATGAACGTCTCCCAAATCACCTAAAGAGAGAAGAACCAAAGCGGCCAAGCAAAGAATTGTCAAAAGACGAGTGGAACGAATACGCTTGGGCGATGTCTCAGGTTAGTTGAATCTGCATCTTTGCTCTTTCTATGTAAATTTAATTCATTTTATATTGTCGAGAAAGTTTAAGTATTTTAATATGATTTCAATTAGTAAAGTTATTTTTCTTTTTTCAAAATTTTTTCTTTTTTTTTTTATTGATTTACTTTTGGAGTATCTTTTAATGTACGCTCAAATCTAAGCGATTGCGAAAGTTAGTGTGGGCTATCAAGAATGTGAAGGCGAATTGTTGCAAAACTAGTTCGCACACACCAAAGAGAAATGTTCGCGCGAACAGTTTGTTGAGTCGCTCATCAGCTGCTTTTCAGTTTGACAAAAATCCCAAATATTGGACTGATTGTTCTCAGCTACCAGTTCGTGTTCGTTTTGATGTGTCCTAACCTTTAAGCGAAGTAATCGAACAACCTTAAAGAAATTTTGCTCGCTTGACTCCCCTTGATGTTTTCTGCGCAGTTGCCTTGTTCGCCTAAACTGATCTCACTTTGGTGTGTTATTTAACTCTCAACCTTGTGTTGGGTTGACCGCATTCTTCCTCGTGTTGGAGATAACTTTGATATAACTTGTTTAAGAACTTAAGAGTTAGTGTATTGTGGGTGATCTCAAAATATTTCTTGATCTACAGATCTAAGTGCCTTTATTTCCTTTCAGGCTCAGCTTGTTCCTTGCGAAAACTGTGGAAGGACGTTCAAACCAGAAAGACTTGAAGTTCATCAAAGAGGATGTAAACCTCCTGATGGAGTTGCGAAATCTCAGGTAATAATAATAATAATAATAATAATAATAATAATAATAATAATAATAATAATAATAATAATAATAATAATAATAATAATAATAATAATAATAATAATAATAATAATAATAATAATAATAATAATAATAATAATTAATAATAATAATAATAATAATAATAATAATAATAATAATAATAATAATAATAATAATAATAATAATAATAATAATAATAATAATAATAATAATAATAATAATAATAATAATAATGGATTAAGCTATTTATGTCAATTAGAACTCCAAAATAAGCATTTTAATCCTCTGTATTGGTGGCACCTCACTTTCAATAAACTACACAACTCCATCTTACTTATATGGATTTCACTCATTCAATACTTGAACTAACTTACAATTTAATATATTCAAGGGACTTTGGTTCATAAGCATCCAAAATATATCTATTACGACTCTTTCACGTTTTGGACTATTAGAAACTTTGCCACAAACTCTTCAATTTCTCTCTTTATCTATCTAACTAGTTATTTATGTATCTCTAATTTATCTTACTAATTAATTTTCTACTGTGCATATCTATTTCGACATCTTCGAATTTTGGACCATTTCCATTTATTTTAACTTTTGCTGTTAAATCATCAGTCATTTTGCCTACAAATCTACTCTTCTCTCTCTCTCTCTCTCTCTCTCTCTCTCTCTCTCTCTCTCTTTCCTCTTTCTCTCTCTCTTTCTCTCTCTCTCTCTCTCTCTCTCTCTCTCTCTCTCTCTCTCTCTCTCTCTCTCTCTCTCTCTCTCTTCCTAAGTATCTATTTATTTCTAGCATATTTTACTAGTTTTAGGTTAATTATGTTGTTACTTACAAATGTCTTGTTTTCTATGTAATTCTTAATGTTATGCCTTTAGTATGTAGAATTCCTCATCTTAGATCCATCCATCCACTTTACAATTACTTTTTCAGTTTTTTATTTATGTAAAATCTTTTCCACATTGTTTAAGCTCTTTAAATTCTCATCCTCAGACCGTTCATTAGTTTCATTAGACGACCTTTCAAATTAACTCTCTCAGAACACACTTTCTTTCTGAAGGTCGAATTACTTTTTCGGTTCCCTGTCAAAATCGGCTCTCCTCATTTATGATATAAGGATAATGACATCAAATAATTTTTCGATCAACCACCTAATGATCAAAATGCATGTTATACTCCTTCGTTTAGATAATATAGAAACTTAGCGATGGCTTCTACTTTTATTTAAAATCTATAATTCAAAAAACCTTGTTTTACATCTATCCCTTCCACTTCTTTCTTGTACATAAAGGAATCACAAATAGTAGGGGTACAAACAACAGTAGAGGAAGCCTCTGTTTCGTCATTAAACTCATTGAAGTTTCATTATCGCTCCATATGCATTACAGTGATGATAATTCTTTCCTCCATTTTATTTTATATAACAACTACTTCAATCCCCATAATTTCATTTTCACTTTCTCCCTCAATATTATAATGACACAAAAGTACTCCCCCACCCCCAATTCACACATCTTTTTACATATTTAAAAATTTTGGAGAAATCTGATACAATGAATAGAGAAGCTTTATTTCTAATACTTCTATTATCATATTTGGTGAAAAAGTATAAAAAGGGTACAATAAAAGGAATAATAATAATAATAATAATAATAATAATAATAATAATAATAATAATAATAATAATAATAATAATAATAATAATAATAATAATAATAATAATAATTATTATTATAATAATAATAATAATAATAATAATAATAATAATAATAATAATAATAAATTAATAATCATAATAATAATTAATATTACATTATTAATATTATTATTAATATTAATATTATTAATATATTATTAATAATGATTATTATTATTATTATTTATTATAATATAATACTAATAATAATAATCATTGATACATTATATTATTATTAATAATAATTATTATTATTATTATTATTATTATTATTATTATTATTATTATTATTATTATTATTATTATTATTATTATTATTATTATTATTATTATTATTATTATTATTATATTTCTTAGGAAAAAGAATCTCCAAAACATTATTTCAAGCCCACAATCGTTTGCTACATTTGTGGTCGCGAATTTGGTTCGAGGTCAATCGGAATTCACGAGCCTCAGTGTCTTCAGAAATGGAAGAATGAGAACGAAAAACTTCCAGAAAATCTCCGGAGACCAGAACCAGTTAAACCAGAAACTGTTGTTGATGGTATGGTTTAAGAATGTTTTTTAGAGCGTGAGTGTTAACATAAAATTGTATAGCGAGTGCATATATATATATATATATATATATATATATATATTATTTGTTGATACATATATATATAAATATATTATATATATATATATTATATATAGAGAGAGAGTATGGATGTTGTCATTGTAGTTCTTATTATTATAAATATATATTATTATATATATATATATATATATATATATATATATATATATATATATATATATATATATATATATATATATATATATATATATATATATATATATATATTTGTAGGTGCAAAAACGATCTCAATTTCTTATTTAATATATTTTATTTTATTTTTTAAAAGAAACTATTTTTTTTTACAAAATAATTTATTATTTTATTAGTTTACAGTGCGTTGGCATTAAATGATTATTAGTTAATTACGATAGTTTTTTTGGGGAGATTTGATAATTTTGGAGTTTAGAAAAAATTTCACAAACGTACGTTAGTCCAAACTTGACATTATTTATTTTACTGGATAGTATATTATTTTTCTATTCAATCATTTTTTTAATTACTTACAAGACATCGGCACATTCCCGGATGAAAGCCTAGTTTAGTGAAGTTAGAAATTGATTTTTAACACTTTAACTAAATGTAAATTTACTGAATTTGAATTTTCTGCACTATTTTGTGTTTTCAATAACATTAATACATTTCAAGTTCATAATGTGAATAACAACTAAATGTCAAGTGACCGACCTAAACTTTACATTTACCGGAAAAGCTTGCTTTTACTCGGCAACTCGGCATTAACAAATAAAAAAAAAGGTCGTACCTAACTAATAACCATTTAAAACCAGTTATTTATAAAATGCAATTATGGACAAAAATATTTTCAAGACTATTAGTAATGAAATTAACTTAAATAGTATAAGACAATGAAAACTAGTAAAATATGATATTATTTCGTTTAAAAAAAATCGCTTGATTTTACTCCTTTTATATTAAAACAAAAACACGTTTAAAAAAATACGAGATCGTTTTTTATCGCATTTACAACTATATATATATATATATATATATATATATATATATATATATATATATATATAGTAATATATATATATATATATATATATATATATATATATATATATATATATATATATATATATATATATATATATATATATATATATGTATATAGAGTTTATATATTCTATGTTATATATATATATATATATATATATATATATATATATATATATATATATATATATATATATATATATATATAGATCTATATATATATATATATATATATATACATATATATATTATTATATATATTATGCGACCTCTGGTGGGATATGGTCGAGAAATTCACCAGAGTTGGTGGAAAAGTAATTCCATATTCAAATCAAAGGGCAACATGTATCTAGGCACGGAGCTTTTCAAAGTATATAAAAGGAGAGAGAGAGAGAGAGAGAGAGAGAGAGAGAGAGAGAGAGAGAGAGAGAGAGAGAGAGAGAGAGAGAGAGAGAGAGAGAGAGAGAGAGAGAGAGAGAGAGAGAGAGTTCTCCCAGACATTATCAGTAGAGTACATGAAAGAACGAACATAAAAGTTAAATAGGGACAAAGAGTGGACAAAGAAAGTGTTAGAATGTGTGGAAAGACGAATGACACTACCTCTCCTCACTAAAGAGGTAAACAAACGCCTTTGAGACTAGAAAGTTTGGAACAGAAAGTCTCCATTGAAATATTAGTATAAGGAGTTGTGTAACAGTTCATGGGCCAGAGGTCGGAGATAGTCAGTGCCATATTCTAGAAGGGAAGCCACTCTAGGTAATTTCGACCTAGGATCCGGACGAGGTATCGAACCAGTGCCCTATACCATGCAGTTCTGTCGCTCTTACGATTGAGCCATGTAAGCGGCATTTGATGCCTACTTCATACCAAAACGAACCACACCCCTATTCGGGGGAGTAACTGAAATGAAGTAAAGATGTTGTGAAAGCGCCTCATAACAAACTCCGTCTCTGGCTAGGATAATTCATTTTAAATTGCCCGACTCAGACACCAGCTTTTGGACTCTTTGTTTTCACCTAAAATTAGCTAAAAACATTTTTTAATAGTAATTTTTTTTTTTTTTTTGGGGGGGGTGGGGGGGGGTGTGTTCCAACTGAACCCAATATTTGTTTTAATCCTTTACCGACTTAAGCTTCAGTCCCGGATATACCCAAAATCTTGACTCTTATTGTCCCGCCTTCGGACCCGCTGCCCTGTTCAAAACTTAGAAACTTCTTTAGTGAGAATAACAATTTGATTACTCCCAACACTTCAACCGACGAATTTTTTCTTTAGCCTATGTTTTTTTTCAAAGTTTGCTGCCCATTAATCATAAAAAAAGAAATTTCGAAGCATCTTACTTTTTCTAATCTCATCTTAAATTCCCAGTAATGCTTTTGATAAACATTCTTGTTCGGCGAGAATCTTCCCATTCCCTTTTACTCTTAGTCCTCCGCATTCTGGTGAATCTTTTGCTTTAGAGCTGGACATACCAAAAGCTTTCATGAGTGTCTGGTACAAGGCTCTGATTTCTGGACTTCTCTCCTTCAGTATCTATCTCTTCATCTGTATCTTTCATTCTGATTTCTGATAGTTTTATAACAGGCTTTGTATATGACCATCATTTACCTTTGAACCTATCAATAGTGGTGTTCTTCAAGACTGTTCTATCCCCTATGCTTTTCTAGTTTTTGTTAATTACCTTCTATCTGTCATTGCTCTTGAACCAACTAACCTTTAATCTTTCTCGCATTTCTAACTTTAACAGAGAAAGTTATTTTCCTTCAATGGCGAAATAACTCAGCTCATTCTTATATTTATTCGACATAATCTTCCTCACAACTACATAATCTTCTTCAAAAATTTACAGTTGAAATCTTCGTTTGTCCTTTAAATTCTAAGTATTTCCTTTTCTCATGTTCTAAATTGGGAGTAATCAAAGCTTGTGTATGTCCAGCTTCTAGCAAAAGATTCACCCAGAATGCAGTGACCACAGGGGGTGACTGGGAAGATTCGGCCGAACAAGAATGTTTATCAGCATTACTGGGAATTTAAGATGAGATTAGAAAAGTAAGATGTTTCAAATTTCTTTTTTTATGATTAATGGGCAGCAAACTGGAAAAAAACATAGGCTAAAGAAAGTCGGTTGAAGTGTTGAGAGATTTATTTCTTCGGCATAGGTTGAATGGGGCGCCCAGTGGTGGTGCACATGGGCATAGGATGAGACGAGCAGAAAAAGCTAGCCGTCAGAGTTCAACCTGGAATAAAGTTAAGAATCACAGAGGGAGTTCAGACTGAACCATGCATCATATGATATATATATATATATATATATACAGTATATATAAGAGATATAATAGTTATAGTTATAGTTATATATATATATATATATATATATATATATATATATATATATATATATATATATATATATATATATGGTATATATATATATAAGGTTATAGTATATAAATATATTGAAGCGTTATATTTGACTTGGATTAACTAACTTCACAATAGAAGAATATTATGTTGAAGAGAGTGGAGTTAGACAATGATAAATTGGCGTTTCTTCCGGAAGCTGCTAAGGATTCATCGTGAGCTAGCAGCTTCCCGCACCAGACGCCACACAATATATATATATATATATATATATATATGCTGGTTATATATATATATATATATATATATATATATATATATATATATATATATATATATATATATATATAAAGTTATATATATATACATATATATATATATATATATAGAGGAGAGTATAATACTGAAGGACCTCCCATTTTTAATGGTTCGCCTTTCTCCTTTGCGTTCATATTTACACACTCATCCTCCAGGCAACATCTTACTAAAAACCATTTATCCACATATCATATACAAATACTTATATTCATATCCACACCCCTATTCTAGACAACATCTTACAGACATCCCTACTACTTATATCCCTATGTGTGGGAGAAAGAATTGCCCACTCGTATGTCCTGTGTGTTGTAGAAGGCGACTAAAGATGGTGGTAGTTTGGTTGGCTGCATACAAACTACTTTTCTCTTTGCTAGGGAATGCTAATGGCGTCTGAGAAAGCGTGATCGCCGCAAACGGCCTTCTATCTTTCGGAGAAATTGTATGAATCGTATGGTACATGGAATGTCAGGAGGAATAAATGTTGAGGGAAAGAGGAGAAGGTGATGGATGTATTTGGAAAGTGCAAATTTGATTTGCTCTCGCTGTGATGGAAACAAAGATGAAAGGAAACGAAAATGAGTGGTGTAGTGTGAAATGTGTATGTGCTGGTGTGGAAAGAAATGAGAGGGGGTGGGGGGTAGAGAAGGAGTTGCAATTTTGATGAGTGACTTGTGGTACAGAGCTATGGTGGGTAGACTTTACGTGTGAGTACTAGAACACTCCTAGTTTTGCCAAATTTAAATTTGAAAGGTCAAGGTATGTGTGGTTGTGACGTATGGTCCATCTGAGGGAAAATGTTGAAGAGAGTTCGATTTTCTGGGATAATCTGAATGTGGATGTTTTGGATGGGGTGAGTAGGAGCTCCTGATTGATTGTAGTGTTGGGGGATCTAATGGTTGGATAGGTGATCAGAAAAGAGATGGTATAACAGGTAGGTTTTGGGGTGTCGTGGGAGAAAAAATGAATGGTAGGACGTGATTGATTTTCTGTGAGGGAGAGAGGTATGTGAGTAGGGGTAATACTTTCTTTAAACACAAGAGTATCCATACGTATACTAGAGTTGGTAGAGATGATATCTAAGAAAGTATGATTGATTTTGGTGATGGTGAAGAAGATGTTGAAGTATGTGTTGGATGTTAAATCACTGAGGGGATTAGGAATGGGATTATCGGATCATTTTGTTGTTCTATGTAAAATTAAGTTAGTGGGGCTGGAAATGGAGAGGAAGGATAATGATGAAGCGGGTAGAATTGGTGATATGAGAAGTTAAGCAAACAAGGCAATAAGGATAAGTATCTAAGCACTCGCAAGTAAATCAATTGAAGGTGAACAAGTTGAAACTGAACAAATCTAAGAGCAAAATGAAGGAAGCAGTTGTTAGCAGTGCAAAGGAAGTATGTGATGTGCTAAAGCATGAAGTAAGAATGTTGACAGAGTGGTGGAATGAAGAAGTGATGCAAGCGGTTAATTGATGGTGATTGATTGGATTTAGAAGTTGTGTAATAAACGTTTATGGAGGGTATAGTCTCCGAGGGATTGAGAAGAGTTAGGCAATAATACCCCCATATAAGGGTAAGGGAGATAAAGGGAACTGTAGGAATTAAAGGGGAATTAGTTTATTGAGTGTTGTAGGGAAGATATACAGTATGCTGATATTTTAGTCGAAAGAGTGCGTCGAGTGACTGAAGGACTGATTGGGAAGAACAAGGTGCGTTTAAGTGGTAGAGGGATGTGTGGATCAAATCTACATTGAAACAAATGATTGAGAAAATGAGAGAAGAAGAATAAAATTGTATTTAGGTTTTATGGATTTTGCGCAACAGAAGTATGATAGGATTAATAGGGAAGCTCTATGGCAGGTGTTAGTAATATATGTTGTTGGTGGTAGGCTTCTGAATGGAATCAAAAGTATGTTTGACGATAGTGAAGCGTGTGTAAGAATAAATGGTGTTAAAAGTGATTGGTTTAATATTAATAGCAGAGTGAAGCAGGGATGTGTTTGGTTATTCAAATTGTAAATGGATGGGGTTATGAAAGAATTAGAGAAGGGGGTATCACGAAATGGTGTTAGAATGATGGAGAATGAGGGTGAGTGGAGGGACCCTACATACCATATGTGGATGATTTGGTTTTGTGTGATGAATCTGAAGAGACTTTGAGAGATTGGTAGAGAGATTTGGCTAGGTAAGAGAGGCTTGAAAGTAAACGTACATAAGAGTAAGATTATGGTTATGAGTGAGAACAAGTCCCCGGTGTGAAGTTATGTTAGATAGTGAGCAGCTGAACAAGTGTCTGGGTTTAAATATTTAGGGATATATGTTGGATGAAAAGGAACGGGATAAGTAGAGCAGGTAGGAAAGTTGAGGAATGGTGCAGGGAAGGTGGATGATGCAACTAAATCACTGGTGGATGTAAAGGGAACTGAGTCTTGAGTTCGCTAGGGTTTCACATGAGGGAAGTTGTTACCTGTGTTAATGTATAGTAGTGAGACCATGGTCTGGAATAAGAGGTATAGATCTAAAGTTCAATGTGTTCAGATGGACAATCTTAGGGGCGTGTTTGGTGTGAGAAGAATTAATAATGAGGAAATGGAACATATTAGAGAGCTATGTGGTGTGAAGAAAGGGATAAAATGAGAGAATAAATGAAAGTAATGTTGAGATGGTTTGATCATGTGAAAGGGATGAATGATAGTCGGTTGGTTGAGAATGTATGTGGTGAGTGTGTTGGGAATCGACCGGCTGGGACCGAAGAAAAGTGGATTGAGTCAGTAAAGGAAATGTCTGGAGAAGAGAAATGTGAGTTTGGCAGAGGCGAGAATAAAGGCATAATAGAGTGAATGGCGGTTTTGTGAGGGGGTATGGCTGTGGCTCACCTGGGCTGGGATGAACCCCACACTGACGTGATATGCCATAGTGAGGGGTCTGTCAAGTCCCATGAAGCTCTAGGTGGATTTTCTCTGATTGCGATGAGTTCTCACTTATAGGTATAGAGGGGGCGGTAAGACTGGGCTTTCTTTTCGACTTGTGTCATATTCTTCTACTACTTTTCTTTTCCGATGCATGTCACGCACCTTACCCCCAGTCTTGGGGAAAAAAGAAAGATAATGATGATGAAGATGATCATATGTTATTGATGGTGCAATAAATCGGGATTAGCATCGAGAATCAGAAGAATTGATATCGAAATTGGAAAGGGAATAATTTGCTAGAATTCGAATCAAAATCGAAAATTATTTTGGCCAATCACGATGAATCGGAATCGGAATCAGGCATCAATTATTATCTTGTTTTTTTTTTTTTTATTATCTTGTTTTTTTCCATCGGAATCGGTATATATAAAAATATGTATAGATTTCTATTGGAAAAGTTCTATATTTATATATATATATATATATATATATATATATATAGGTATATATTTATAAATGTAGATTTATTATATATTTATATTTATATATAAAAACATTTATGTACTGTAGGCATCCAGAAATTTTTCGGGGCCAAACAAAAAATCGTTCTTATATATATATATATATATAATTTATATGCTATATATATATATATATTATTAGTATATATATATATATATATATATATATATATATATATATATATATATATATATATATATATATATATATATATATATATATATATATATATATATATATATATATATATATATATAGCCTATATATATATAGCGTATATATATAAAGTGAAAGGACAAAATATTAAATTCCCCAGAAAAAATGGGAAGAATTTATATGAATTATTTAATTTATTCTGCCTAAATTGTTAAATTTAATCGCCTGACATGAGAGTGAGCGAAGTCCGAGATAACATCTTCAATTTTTATTTCAATATTTCAATGTATGTAGAGGAGGGCAAGTCCACTAAGTCTTTCATCTCCAATAGTATATTTCAAGTAGGTTTTCAGATGTCTTAATGTTGAAAAAAAGCTTCTTTCTACTGAAGCATTAAACAAGGGTAAAATTGCCAGTATTTGCAACAAGATGTAAATATTTGGAAATTATGACTGCGAACAAGAACCAGTCCATCTGTTGCGGCTTTAGAGCGACCTGTGCTGTGATGCCATTTCAACTTCCATAAATCCCATTCTGCTTTTACTAAATCTTCATTTGGGCTTCTTCCCTGTAAAATATTACACAATCTTTATCTTCTCATATGGCACATTACACCCGTTCGGTATGATGACATATTGCAAGGAAAATTTAAAAACTTCTCCTAATAAAGTTGATATTAAATCTCATCCAAGAATGAGCTAAAATGTGATGTGTGATAATAAGTCTGCGGATCGGAAGTAGGAATGTTGGGTCTGTATTTTTGGAATTTGTTAATTCTTATTACAGCAATTTCAATACTCAGTTCAGATTCAGATGCGCTTAGACATTCTTCAAAAATCAGCTGAAATTCTAATGTTGTATTTTCTCTGATGGTTTCACAAGTTTTGTTTTAACTAATGGGACTTACGAGATTTATTCCAAGTGACAGCGACAAATTATAAGAAATTATTTTTTAACTTGAAATTTTTATATTATTAACGGATATGATACTTAAAAAGTTTTAGTGTCTAGGGAAGTGGAAGGCGCCCTGGCCCCCTAAATACGCCACTGTATATATATATATATATATATATATATATATAGAATATATATATATATATATATAGTATATATATATATATATATATATATATATATATATATATCGGAATCGTATATATATGGTAACGGTATATAGATATATATATAATTCACTTACCATTAAAGTTAGGCAATAAACACGTGTCTCGACCGTTCTATTCCATTCACTTTGCATCGCATTTTTCGACATCGCTTAATATTAAAACAAAATATCATTTAAAAGATTTTTTATTTTTAATTTTTTTTTCTAATTTTTATATACGAGTATCGATATATAGAGACACATGGTAAGAGTGCTAATTAGAGGCGTAACTTGTGCATCTATTGCTAGGTTAGGTTAGGTCACTCATCTTCTTCCCTGAAGATATGTTAAAAATGACTAAAAGTATAAAAATAAAAAATCATTGTAAAGGTCATATATATACATAGAGAGATATATATATATATATATATATATATATATATATATATATATATATATATATATATATATATATATATATAAATATATATATATATATATATATATATATATATATATATATATATATATATATATATATATATATATATAAGGGTAAATCATAGGGAGATCACGCTGGGGGAGGGATCCCGTACCCCTTTTTGCATGCATTTTTAGTATATCGAAGATTAGATTAGTTTTAGTTTCAAAAACCCAATTTATTAATTCCAAACATTTTAGAACCCCCCCCCCTTCACATTCATTAATTTTTTATCCATATCTACAATTATTTTACCCACTTACTCCAAGTCCGGATGGTATTTTGATTTACTTTTTTGATTTTAAACATTTAGATTTTTTTGGATTTTTTTGACTTTTTTTTATTTTTGATTTTGGTGGTTTTAGTACAATTTTTATACTGCAAATTATATTTCTCATGATGTTACGAACTAAAAAATCAAAAATATCAAAAAAGTCAAAAAATCGCAAATTGATTTTTTTTAAAAATCAAAATCACCAAAATTGCCATCCCTGCTCCTAAAAACACTTATTATTATTATTTACAAAAAATCTTAAAATTTAAAAAAAAAAAAAAAAAAAAAAATAGTGAAAAAGGTCCAAAATATCAATTTCAGAATCGAAGAATTTTAAAATCTTTCAATTTATTTATTTTTACTTTCAGAAAAGGGAAACATAGACAGGGAAGCAATGTCGGAGGCTGCCTGGCAAAGTCATTTGGAAACCCTCGTCAAATGTGAGTCCTGTGGAAGGACTTTCTTCCCGGATAGGCTTACTGTGCACCAGAAGTCTTGTAAAGGAGCAAATGGGGATAAATAACTCAACATGATTTAATATTTTCATTGTAATAATTTATTATGACAATAGGTTTTAACAATAGATTTAATCATAATTGAGGAGTATTTTTTAAAGGTAGATAATGCATCGTGTTTGTATTTTCTTATATATATTATATATATATATATATTATTATTATTATTATTAAGGTTATATATATATATATATATAGTAGTATATATATATATATATATATATATATATATATATATATATATATATATATATATATTATAATTAATATATAATTAATTAATATATTAATATATAATTAATAGGTATATATATATATATATATATATATATATATATATATATATATATATATATATATATTTTTTAATATATTTATATATATATAGAGATATATATATATTATATATATATATATATATATATATATATATATATATATATATATATATATAATTATTACCTAATGAAAAATCTATATGTAATAATGATACTTTTAAAAAAGGAAAATCATTCAAACATACTATGTGGAAATTCCAAAGTCGATATCTATATAAATACATATCCAACTACGAGTCGATGCTCGAAAATAATAAATCGATTCACGATAAATGCGAAAACGGTTAAACACCAAACATCCGAACGAAGTACAAC
>JABUQX010120479.1:27500-40000 GCA_015478945.1 Trachelipus rathkii | reverse complement strand
AAAAAATTTTTAGGGGCTCGAGCCGACGGGGGACAGAAGGGGGGACGTTTTCCAAAACCCCGTAGGGGAGGGGCGGAGAACCCCCGCGACACCCAAATACCAAAGAGCGGGTTCCGGAGACCCTCCCCGGAGGCGGGGAAGGGTCCTCCGCCCCCCCCCCCCCCCCCTCCCCCCCCTCCCTCTCCCCCTACCCTGTAGTTCTCCGGAAGCCGAGAGACCCCCGACTCCTGCCATCTTTTGCGGTTTACCTTGGGTTTTCTTTTAGTAAAAAAAAAAAAAAAAAAAAAAAACATTATTAAAAACTGACGGGAGTCGTTAAAAACGGAAAAGGTCCATATATTTTTTGGAATCATGTTCGTTACCACTGAAATTGATTTTAGGATCATAATTTTGAAATTATATTAAAAAAAAATAAAAAAAATTCAAACTGACGGAGTCGTAGTAAAACAGATAAGGTCCTATATATATATATATATTATATATATATATATTCATATATATATATATATATATATATATATATAGAGTGTTATTGTAGAAGAGGATATAAAAAATAAAAACAAACATATATAATTATATATATATTATATATATACATATATATAGTCATATTAAGAGGATAATCATTAAGCAGGTTCATGAATAGATGAAACAGACATGGAGTCGATACATTAGCATAGTAACAACCTACTCATACTATTTCATCCAATTCGCTTTAACCTCTGTTCTTCCTAAAGTTTTCAAATCTATTTTTAACAAGAAGATTTAGAAACATCTTAAGTATTCTAATCTTATCTCTGATTGCCAGTATGGCCTCTTTAAGGACCGTTCGAGTGGTGATCTTCTTTCCTTTCTCTCCAATTCTTGGTTCTCTGCTCTTCCACATTTCGGTGAATCTTTTTCTGTGACTCTAGAAATATCGAAAGCTTTTGATAAACTTTGACACAAACCTTTAATATCTAAACTTTCCACATTCGGTATTTATTCTTCTCCTTTGTAACCTTCTCTTGACTTTCGTTCCAGTCGTTATATGGCTGCTATTGTAGATAGCCACCTTATCCTTTAAATCTATCCATAGTGATGCTCCTCAGAATTCTGTTCTATCCCCAGCTCTTATTATTTTATTTTGCATCAATGATCTATCTGTTACTGTTTCTCCTATCCACTCTTAGGCTGATAACTCCATCACTCATCATTACTCTTTCGAATTTGAAAAGGACTCGTTCAGCAGCAAATAAATGATGCTAGGAGGATAGTCTTGAAGCCGAAGACTTCTGATCTTTCTGATACCTATAGTTGTGCTAAAGAAAACATGGTCGTTTTCAATGCCTCAATAACTCAGCTTCTTCATCTATCTACTTGACATAATCTTCCAAACAACTATAATATCTTCATTGAAAACACAACTCTGACCTTCTTCTGTTCTTAATATTCTTGATATTTTTTTTTCTCGTTATCTTTATTAGAAGGACCACATTGCGTTCTTTCTAACAAGTTTAACAAGTTTCGAAGAAATTGAATGTTCCGAGGCGCTTTCGGAACTACTTCTCACGAACCCAGTTGCTAGCTCTACATAAGTGCCTTGTTCACCCTTCTATAGAGTATGAATCACATATGAGGGATGGTTCCACATATATTGCTCTCCTTGATAAAGTGTAGTCTAGTGCTTGTCAACTCCTTTACTCTCCTACTCTAACTTACTCTCTCCAATCTTTCTAGCAGTGGAAACTGCATCACTCTCCTTCACTCTCCTTATTCTATTGTTATTGCAATTAGCATTGTTTATTTTTGAATTTTCTAGTCATGTATCTCCTTCTTTGAAGAGACTTCCTACGACTTTCTATCTCAGACAACCTCATCCTTTCTCTCGTTCAATTCTTTAACCCCAAACTTAACTGCTATGCTCAATCTTACATGTACTCTACTGGTAAAGTCTGGAACATGTTTTCCTCAACTTTATTTACTATCTAGATATATAACTAGGATATATTAGCTATATGCTTTCATTTTAGAGCACTTTAATTACTTTTTTATTTGAAAAACAAAAAAAACAAAACAAAAAAAACAAACCAAAAAAAACATAACAGCTATAAAAACAAAAAAAAACCATACTATTAGTGTTGGTTTAATAACCAAAAAACCATGTGACTTTTAAACCAAGCAACCCTGATGATAAATATATATATATATATATATATATATATATATAATATATACTACTAATATATATATATATATAAGTATATATATATATTATATATATATATTATATATATATATATATTATATATATATATATATATATATAATATTATATATATATATAATATATAATAGTATATATAATATATTATATATATATAGTATATATATATATATATATTAGTATATATATATATAAATATTACTATAGATATAGTAATTAATATACTCACTATATATAGTATATATATATATATATAATATAAATATATATATTAGTATATACTATACTATATATTATATAATATATACTACTTAATATATATTAATATAAATAATATATATAGGTATATATATATAATATATATATATTATATATAATATATATTATATATATATATACTATATATAATATATTATATATAATATATATTTACTATATATATATTATAATATATATATATTATATATAAATATATATATATCATATATAGTATACTATATACTTATATTATATATATATATAAATAATATATTTATATACTATGATATATAATAAAAAATTAATTACCGTATATTACAGGATATATATATTATATATATAATATTATATATATATCAGAAATTATATAGTATATATATATATATAATATATAAATATATGCTATTATATATATATAGTATATATTAAATTGACTATTGACGACTAGATTACCATCACATTAAAGGAAAAGTTAAAAAAGTAACAGATTACAAATTTCTATTAAAATATATATTTTTTAATGTTTTATGGGGTTAATTTGCTCATCAAAATACCCATCATTTTCCATTCTTCTTAATATTATAAAGACTATAAAAACTTTTTCAGTAATATCTCTATCTCATCTATCTATCTATCTTATCTATCTAGTCTATCTATCTATCTATCTATCTATCTATCTATCTATCTTATCTATCTATCTATCTATCTATCGTATTCCTATCTATCTCTATCTATCTATCATATATATATACTAGCTATATATATATATAATATATATTATATATAATATAATAGTTATACACTCACACTGTAATATATTAGTATATATTATACGTACTACTATATTACGTTATATAAGCTAAGTAGTATATAGTATATATACTACTATATATATATATACTATATGAATATATATAATTTTTTTTTTTTTTTTTTTCTTGAAACAGTTCGTCATATGAAGAAATGTTCCAAAATTCTCTTCCTCTGATGGAAAGGGACTGAAGCCCCTTTCTACCATGTTTTTCTCTTTTCGTGAATGGTTGGTGATAGATATAAATAAAAATTTTCACATCACACCACTCAACTTCACCTAATGGTCATACGTTGTAATATATATATATAATATATTATATATATATATAAATATAATATATATATATATATAATATTTTATATATAATATATATATATATATATATATATATATTATATATATATATATACTATATATATATATTATATATATATATATTATATTATTATGTATTATATATTATACTATATATAAATTATTATATATTATTATAATATATATATATATATGTATATATATATAATATATATATAATATATATATATATATATCATATATAATATATAGTATATAATATATAGTATATATATATATGTCCAAATATGAATTATATATATATAATATATATATATATATATATATATATATATTATATATATATATATATATGTATCAACCCTTGAAGAGTTAATACAGTGGTAATAAAAAGGAATAATTACTTCTTATCTTTATTTTTAAAATTAAGTAAATCGAATAGTAAATAATGATGTCAATGTTAAAACCAATTAATAATGCACTCAATTCATTAGTTCACAATAGGCTAGTTCACAGTCATTAATAAAGTTGGTGAAAGTTAACACTATAATTTCTATGATCAAAACACAATTCTCCGGTCTTTTAACGAGCCGAAGCTCAACACGACTTCTCTTCTTGTAACTTGAAGTCTAACTCCTCTTTTTCCTTCGAATGCCAGGCATTTCTCGGGCAGCATTCAGGGTGACTCATTTTCACAACAATAGTGCCATTCAGAAAAGAGTCGTTAAATGTTTTTCTTATATAATACAATCAAAAGTTAAAATTTAATGTACGGACGCATATATCAAGTATGCATAGTTATTATAGTGAGGGCAGGGAACCCTGTCCTCACAGGTTTTTTTTTTTTTTTTTTTTTTTTTTTTTTTTTTTTTTTTTTTTTTTTTTTTTTTTTGAGTACTAATTTGACATTATTATAAAGAAATACAAATTCTATTTTTACAGTACATTGTTGCATAATACATAAAAGACCTTCTTAATCCCCACCTCGGGGGGTTTGACTATTTCAACTCATCTATTACAAACCCTTCCTGTGACATTTTGTAAAGAACACGCGGGAATTTCTCTACTACTATTAGTGTTTGGCAGCATGCGCTTGGGCCATAGCATTAGATAGATGAAAGAAGACGATTTTTTTTTGAAGGATAAGTATCAATTTAATTACTGTCTAATTTTAAGAATTGCATGCAGAACTAAGAAGCCCCCCTCCCCTTTTTCCTTTCTCTTCTTTCTCTTTTTTTTTTTCATTTATCTTTTTTTCTTTATTTTATTATATATATATTTTTTTTTTTTATTTAACCTTATTTTTCTCTTGGGTTTCAGCGTCCCTGTCGGTTATGTTATGAAAAATTCTTACATTTCTTAAATTTTCCACCGCCTCTTTCCCATGCTTTAAAATGTAAACGTTATTCTTTTTTATCCGTAGTACCCTGAAAGGTCCCGAGTATCTCTCTGCCAGTTTCCCTACATTGTACTGTTGATTTCTCACCAACACGGCCCTTGCCTTGTGGAGATCTTTCGGAACAAATATATTTTTATTTTTATATACAACATGTGGTGCCAAAGGCCTACGCATTAAAGCCACTAATTTCTTCAAATAGGCACTTTGGCTGACTGTGGCACTGAGTGCCTCCTTCTGCAACAAGCTTCCTGGCACTGATAGATTTTGGCCGAACATGAGCACACTGGGAGTAACCCCCTCGTCATTTATAGGGCTAATTCTCAAACAGTACAGTGCCCAAGGCAAAATTTCAGGCCATTTTAACCCTTCATTCTCCCTATCATTAATCATACACCTTAGTGTCACTATGAGAGCTTGATTCAAATTTTCCGCCAGTCCGTTTGAACGAGGGGAATTAGGCGTCGTGACAATATTATCTATGTTGAGTAGGTTACACACGTCATTAAATATTTTGGCAGTGAACTGGCTTCCCCGGTCTGAGATGAGCCTTTTTATAGAGCCACAGAACGGAAAAATTTCGCTCACTAACACATTCAACACCGAGTCGACCGTCGCCTGCCTAAGAGGGTAGGCGAAGGGATACTTACTAAATCTGTCAATAAAAACAAGCAGATAATTGAACCCCATACTATATGGGAACTTACATAAGTCCACATGGAGGGTGTCGAACTTCTCCGAGACTTCCTTAAATCTGCCGAATTCTGGAGATATCCTTCTAACGCTCTTATTTTTTTGACAGACGTCACAACTCTGTATAAATTTCTTTACTCTACTATGCATAAAGCTGAAAGCGAAATCCGCTCTTAGAACAGTCAAAGTCCGTTTAATTCCCAAGTGATTTGTATTATGTATTTTTCCTATGACATCATCCACCAGATTTTCCGGTACTAATATTCTAGCTGTGCCTGTGGAGATGTCAACCGCCAAGACAGCTCCTCGCCCCGATGGATGAACTCCTTGTAACAGGCCTTCAATCCACTAGTTTTCAGCCCCTTTATTAGGTCCCTTATATAACCATCAGTCTCCTGTTCTATAGCTATCTCTTTGAAATCTACACCATCCTGGATTTTCTTCATCATTCCATTTAACCCTTTTTTACTGTAAGTTATAGTATTTATTACAAAATCATCAAAGTCATTATCATCACCAGCTTCGCTACTATCATCGCTATTATTATTAATATTATTATTATTATTATTATTATTATTATTATTATTATTATTATTATTATTATTATTATTACAATTACTATTATTATTATTATTATTATTATTATTATTATTATATTATTATTATTATTATTATTATTATTATTATTATTACTATTATATTATTATTATATTATTATTATTATTATTATTATTATTATTATTATTATTATATTATTATTATTATTATTATTATTATTATTATTATTATTATTATTATTATTATTATTATTATTACTTTCGCTTTTATTATTATTATTATTATTATTATTATTATTATTATTATTATTATTATTATTATTATTATTATTATTTTTATTATTATTATTATTATTATTATTATTATTTATTATTATATTAATTACTTTTTTCTTTATTATTATTTATTATTATTTATTATTATTATTATTATTTATTATTTATTATTATTATTATTATTATTATTTTTATACTACTACCACTATCTATTATTATTATTATTATTATTATTATTATTATTATTATATTATTATTATTATTATATTATTATTATATTATTATTATTATTATTATTATTATTATTATATTATTATATATTATTATTTCATTATTATTATTTTTATTTTTATTATTATTATTATTATTATTATTATTATTATTATTATTATTATTATTATTATTTTTATTATTATTATATTATTATTTTATTATTCATTTCTATATATTATTATTATTATTATTTTATTATTTATTATTATTATTATATTATTATTATTATTATTATTATATTATTATTATTATTATTATATTATTATTATTATTATTTTTATTATATATATATATATATATATTATTATTATTATTATTATTATTATTATTATTATTATTTTTATTATTATTATAATACTCCAGCAAGTTTTGCTCTTTTAACGTTCGATTTAAAGGGCTTAACCCTTCCACAATGGAATTCTGAGAATTCCATCCACTAAACTCCTCCTCCAGTTGTAACTCCGTTTCCATGGCAATTTCTTTTGGCCACGCCCACTCCCCATCTTCTATATAAGCTAATTGCAATTGCAATTCCCCAGCCTCTATGATCTTATCTCTTTCGTTAGCCAATTCTGTTAAAATTATCGCCAATTTATTTTTAGCCTTAGAGACCAACTTAAATTCAACGTCAAAATTTGCAATGGCATTTAATAAATTTATTTCCCGAATATTATGAACTTTTGTAGCACTCTTTTTCGTATAAGCCGTGATTAACCCACTGTTGCTGGTACAAATACTGACTTTCCTATTTGCAATTAAGTAAGCATACTTTTGTAAACTGTTATTGACGCATAGTAATTCCTTAACCAACTGTGGTAGTGCCACCTCCACCTCAGTCAGTATGGCACTGTGAAGAGCGAAAATCTTTGTCTGATCATTTTCTTCCCCCATCAGCGCACTGGCTATAGTGAGCTCGCTTACCTTCGTGTATAATAGTAACTCAGTTTCTTCATCAGGGAACGACAACAGTGTGGCACTCACCATCGCCGCTTTAGCTTCTTGAAATGCCCGGTCTGCTTCCACTCCCCAAGAAATCCTTTTATTGGAGGCGGGTTTTCCCTTCAACATTTTGTTAGGGGTTGCAACAATTGGGCGCTCCCGACAGATGTTAATTCAGGCAGAAAGTTATAATAGACCGAGGATGCCCTAAGTTGTTTAGATGAGTTGTTGGCTTTGCAAACATTCACCAGCTGCATTGATTTTCTCCTTGCTAGGCCTGACCCCCTTCTCGCTAATATTGAACCCTAGAAAATCTGTTTCTCCCACTGCAAGCACACATTTTTTTTGGGTTACATATAAATTTCATATACTTTAACTCTCCAAAAACTTTCTCCACATGCAACATGTTCTTCAAGAGTCGAACTGGCAATTAATATGTCATCTAAATAAACAACAAAAACATTCTTTAAATCTCCAAACAAGATTGACATGAAGCGCTGGAAGGCACTAGAAGAACACTTATGTCCTTGTATTAAATAGTTAAAACTGTAGTTACCAAAAGGACAAGTAATAGTGAAATATTTCTTTGTTTCCTCGCTGATTGGCACGTTATAGTAAGCCTGCCGAATATCTAGCCGTGTTAGCAACTTGCAATGTTGCAATTGCAATATGATATCTTTAATCTTAGGCAGAGTAAAATGTCAGAGGTTATCTTTGGTTTAATAACCTCAGATCAACGACTAAACGAACTCTGCCGTCCGACTTTGGCAAAAAGCTAGTTGGGAAACCCCAATTGCTTCTCCCCGCGAAATGACCCCCGCGTCCAATAATTTATTGATTTCCTCCCTTGCTCTCTCAAAAAGATGTGGAGCTATGCTTCTACTCCTCAATTGTATCGGCGAGCCACTAACATTCACATGGTATGGGTAATTTGCCGCCAATTCGCATAAAATTTCTTCCTTCAAAGGACATTCTTCTCTCTCCCCTCCCCACTCATCAACAGTGCAATCTTCAACCCCCCTATCACAATAAGTACAATTCTTTACCCCCCCTCCCCCCTCCCTACAGTTTCGCTGCTATCGGGACGAGAATGAGCGACAAAGTCGCTCTCACAGCTGTTAAAATAAGCCACGCCTCCCTTCTTCCTGTACTTTGTACAGATAAAGCGCCATCTTTTGAGTTGATCATTCTTTAAATCTAAATTAGGTGCTTCATAGGGATTTAAGAACAAGACTTGGTACTTCCTAATCAAATCATTAATTAATTCATATTCGCAAAGCGGCACATTTAAAGAGACAGCGGTTAAAGGGAAGATAGAATTTCGAACATGCGCAGAAAAATTAAAAGCCTCATTAATGAGAGAAATACTACGCTTCGTGCTTGGATCTAGTAAAAAATGGCACCTAAAGTCAATAATGAACCCGTGTTTTTTGAGAAAAGGCATGCCAAGGACATTAAATTTTATGTCTGCAGTGTATGCATGCACATTGTAAAGTCTGTCTAACCCCAAATCAATTTTAATCACCCTTTTATTATAAATATTCATGCAGCCTCCATTTGCGGCTCTGGCAGTGCCAATAACGGCACCCCCCTTATCTAATTCAGACGCTACCACCAGGTCGAGGCAACTTCCGGTGTCTAGCAAGTAAGATTCATTGTTAGTTTTATCCGAAATATAATATAATTTATCAAAAACTACATCTCTAACAGCTGCAACGATTTTAGTTGAGTTGCCAGAAACTTCCACTACAGTATTACCAGATAAGTCACATGCATTATTTCTTAAAATTAATGATCCCTCATGCTTATCGGAAGGAGAAGAACCTCCTTCATCCCTAAAGCTAATACAATTCATTTTCAGAAAGGGAATTTCACCCCCTTCATTAATTACAAATTCATTTTTATCATTATTTTTATCAACAAGTATGGAGTCACAAGTCTGAATGGCCTCCATTCCCGCCTTCTCCCCAGTGATTGAAGTGGGGGAGCAGGTCGACTCGGTCGGGGGAGACAGCGACTCATTCACAAAGCTATTGTTTTCAATGTAATTATAAGAATTTACAAAACCGTTATCGCCATCACTATGGCTATCATTCCTAATTCTACAATCATTATTATTATTGTTGTTATTGTTGTTATTACTCTCATCATGCATTGAGTTACAATGTAAAGTTGAAGAGGACTCCTGTGGGGGAGAGGTTGACTCAGGTGGGAGAGAAGCTGAATCCACTGGGAAGTCCCCAACTCGTCCATTGAGTCACCTCTCATCAATTAAAAATCTTTTCGTATTTCAGATGCCGTTCGTAATATCCTCCCTCTTGCCTCTGCATCATTTTACAAAGTAAAAATTCGTATTTCCATTTAAATCGTATTAATATATTTTTATCATGCCCACGATTAATATAATTACCATTATTACTAACATGAGCCTATTCATTATGATGGTCATTAAGACATTTAGCATACCCCATCATTCATTACCGACTTATAAAAATACAATCTGATGGAAATAAAATGAATCAGGTATATTAATATTTTTCCTTTACCATGGTGGTAATTATTTATAAAAACTTGTCCCTATCGTATAAGGTTATCTGTAATTTCCCATTATATAATTATGACTATTAAAATCTCTACCATTGTCTTTTGATTCATCTACTTATACAGTAATGTCTTCCTACTATTAGTTAAGTAATTAATATTTCTCCCCGACCTCCTAATAATTTAGAACTTATTCTAATACAAAAATTGCAGGCGGTAAACAATTTACAAAGATTTCTACTCACAAAAGCGTTATTCCCCCACATATTTACCCCCATCTGGCCTGGGAGTCCCTCTCACAAGGGCCAACCTCTGCATTCCCTGGGTTCGAAATGTTGTAGTTCCGCTGCGCGGATGAGTAGGGAGTTGCTCGGGTGTGGAATTAAGGTTGTTACATTGGGCAATTATCGACCTTCACACCAATGAACGGTGGCAAGAATTTTTCTATGAACCTACAAAGACCTTCTGCTACTAGGCGCCAGCTGACAACGTTGTTATATGCTGATCGGTTTGAAGTTCCTTCCTCTGGGTTTCTTGTTTCACTTTGGTTGGGGGTGGGGGAAATTTTCGCCATTCATGGACACATCTCTTCAGCGAGTTCTATTACCGCTCTTGGCGGAGAGACCTTCATTTTCTTCAGCGACTTTTCATGAGAGATTATCAGCCGACTTATCTCTCTCTCTTGAGCTGAAGTCTCTCTTTTAGGTGGCTTGGTGACTTTTTCTTCTGCTGGTCGTACGGCGTTTACAGGTTGCCATTAGGTTCTCCCCCCTCGGGGGGTTTGGGGTTGGTGAGCACCGTTTTGGGAAAAAAAATTATTAAATATGTCGTCGGCAATTTCAATTAATTCCTCAAAATCATGGTTCTTCTCTGTTGTCATGAGGGAGATCTGTAATTGCTTAGGCAATCGTAAGAGAAAGAGTTCTCTAATAAATTTTGCATCGTTGTCCGTTATCGAATCGAAAGTGGATAATCCGAGCATTTCTTTTATTCTAACTGCATAATCGGATGGAAGCTCCCCCTCCCTCATCCCTGATTGAAAGACTTCTTCTATCTGCGTTCTTAGCGATGGTGCATAGAGTTTTTCTATTACCTTTACTAGTTTAGTATAACAATCGTCTTTTAGGGGAAGTTTCAACGAATTTGTAATCTTGCTTGGTAATTTTGATGCCAGTAGCCTTACCCTCTCCCTCGGATTGATGATTTCATTAAGGTTAAAGATCATTGTCGTCTGCCGAATCCACTCTAAGGCATCAAATTCGTTGAAGGGGGGAATAGCATTGAGGGGGAGATTCTTTTTTCTTCCTTTTCTCCCTAAGAGAGTGGGGGAAGGGTGACTCTTCACCAGGTTTGCTGCTTCATGCTCTTCTTGGATCTCGCTTTCCGATTCTGTTTCGTATTGTGATGCGTCACCTTCTTCATTTACTCCTTCGGTCGGGGGGACTTCTGGGGGAGTGTGATGGGGTCTTGATGATTGAGACCGAGTCACAATAGCTATGTTGTTCCTCTTCGTTTGAACTCTCGGTGACTTTCTTTTTAGACTCGGCATTCTTAACGGTTTTCCTCTTTTTTTTTTTTTTTTTTTTTTTTTTTTTTTTTTTTTTTTAGGCCTATTGCGATAGGGTTTCTTATTTCACTGTTTTTTTTCGGGGAATTTGAACTGTTTTTTTTTTTTTTGTTTTTTTTTTTTTTTTTTTTTTTTTGTTTTTTTTTTTTTTTTTTTTTTTTTTTTTTTTTACTTTTTTTTTTTTTTTAGGCACTGTTTGAATTAATTCACTGTTTGACACTCTTCAGATCAGTTAGGTATGGGAGTTCAATGTCACTCTGGAAGTTACCATTTCTTTGTATCAACCCTTGAAGAGTTAATACAGTGGTAATAAAAAAGAGTAATTACTTCTTATCTTTATTTCTAAAATTAATTAAATCGAATAGTAAATAATGGTATCAGTGTTTAAAAACAATTAATAATGCAATCAATCCCTTAATTCACAATAGGCTAGTTCACAGTCATTAATAAGATTTATGAAAGTTAACACAATAATTTCTACAATCAAAACACAATTTTCCGGTCTTTTTAACAAGCCGATGCTATAACACGACCTCTCTTCTCGTAACTTGAGGTCTAGACTGCCTTATTTTTCCTTCGAATGCCAGGCATTTCTCGGCCAGCACGTTTCCGCGGCTGTCCATTACATTTGAAAGTGCCCTCACAAAAGAGTCGTTAAATGTTTT
>JABUQX010120479.1:10000-22500 GCA_015478945.1 Trachelipus rathkii | reverse complement strand
TTAGCATAATGCCTTTAAACCAAATTATTTTCTGTCTTCTACTAAGGAGAAAAATATGTATTGAATCTTAAATCAAAATGTAAGGTTAATTTATGGCTTTTTCAACTAACGCCTTATTTCATCATTACGCATGTTTAGTACTCTATATAATAATATACTATATATATAATATATTATATATATATATATATATATTATAATATATATATATATATATATATTAAATATATATATAATTATAATATATATATATATATATATTATATTTATATAGTATTATAATATATATATTATATATGTGCCAGCCTGAGAAGACCACAATTTCCCATATGTTCCCGTCAAATAAACGACAAAGTTACCCGGGAACAAGAATACCATGGCGTGGAATCCCTGGGCAAAATGTACGAGAAACTGGGGTGAAAAAAAAAAAAAAAAAAAAAAAAAAAAAACAAAAAAAAATAAAAAAATCCTCGAAAAACCTACACAATACGACCTACAGGCGAGCAATGAAATACTTTGGAAATCCTTATAAAATTCTCAGTATCGGTTGCCGGGTACAAATCGTAAAATAAAAAACAAAAAAAAAATTAACATAATATAAAATATAAAAATTGGCTATTTTTTTGGGGGGCTAGCTCGTGGAACTATATATATATTATATCTATTTAAAGGTATTTACACGGCAACTTTCATAGCGGGCTCGAGTCGACGGGAACCAGTGGGGACGTTTTCTCATACCCCAGGAGGGGAGGGTGGAGGAACCCCGCGACACCCAAATACCAAAGAGCGGGGTTTATGTCTTTTAATAATTGGATTTTGTACAATTTTTTAATTGAATGGCAAAAAATTTAAACCATACAATATTAGTTTTCCTCAAAAGGCTTTTCAATCTTTAAAAATAAACTACCGTTCTTACTTTGACTTTCCACGTTTGCGATCTGAATTGTGTATTGCATACTGAAACAAAATTTTGCTAAAGATAATGTTGAAGAAATCCTTAAGTATTTATTAGAGAATAAGATTTCAGAATGCCATAAGGAACTCTATAGACTTAATTTTAACTCTAACTATACCAATATCAAGTGCGAGTGTTGAACGCACATTTTCAGCTCTCAATTAAGAGAACTAAAACATTTTGAGAAACTCTCAAATGAAAGTAAGATTGTCCAATCTTTCCCTAATATCGATAGAAAAAAAATTATCTTGTTTCCTTATCTTCTCCCTCTTAGAAACTATGGAAAATAAAGACAATTTTTATAATTTATAAATCTCAAATTTTGCAAAACGACCAGGGGAGAATAGATTTCAGTTCAAGGTAAACCTTCCGTAATATGTTAAAGTAAGTTTAATGTATATATACGGTTATATATATATATATATATATATATAATATTATTATATTTATATAATAATATATATAATTATACTATATATATATATATATTATATTATATAATATATATATTATATATATATATAGTTTTAAAGGATAAACATTTTCTTTAGCTTTTTAGTTTCCAGCATTGCATGCTTCCAAACATGAGGCAGGAAATCGCCCACTGGATATATAAATATATATATATATATAATTATATATATATAATATTATATATATATATTAATATATATATATACTATATAATATATATATATATATCATATATATATATAAATCTATATAATATATATATATATAATATATTATATTATATAGATGAATAGGAAGATGAAGCATAATTTTGGCAACATTTATTATAATGGACGTTTCGGGTATATAACTTTACCCATCAACATCAGCACTGCAATTGAGATAAAATATAAATTTATAACACAAAAAACTTTCTCCCCTCCAAATACAAACTGTCTACATTACCATGCAAAATTTTCCGTGCCTTTAACTTATGCTCCTCATGGTGGTCTTTCCACCTTGACATACAATACTTGGCCCATTTTGCCTTTTGCAATCTCTTTCCTCACAACACTTATTGCAAACCTAGTAAACGACTTTATAACAGCCGATTGCCACACCCCACTAAAAGTGAAAGTCCCAAATTCCCCAACAGACTTCATCTCATCCTAAAAATTCCGTTCTTCAGCCCTAGCACCGCAAAACTTGTCAAAACTCTCAATCACACTCTCTCTAATGCTTTTCATTTTGCTCGCTTTATTTTCATTCCTATTAATAACTTTAGAATTTCAAATTTTTTTCCGCCATAAAGATTCTCTTCCTTTACATATGAGGTCCTCATTAGTATATTTGCATAAGTGTGCGTACTGCAACGTCCGCTACGTGGGCCAAACAGGCATCCAACTTTACTTGAGGATCTCGAAGCATCGGGGAGTTTCTTATAGAACTAACTGGTTTATCTATCACAACCCCAGAAAACTCCTCCATACGCAATCATGCCTTTCAACATAATCACCCTATTTTAGTTCCCTATCCCCTGCCAATGATCAACTCGACAGATTCTTGAGAGTCTCTACATTTTTGACTTAAAACCCGAATTAAATAAGGATTTATTTTCTATCCTCCTCTTGACTCATTAATTTATATATATTCCAACCAAGTAATTTTTGTTTTTTGTTTTCCCACTGTAGCAAATTTTTATACCTTAAAGTTTGCATTTCGCCTTCTCTATATATGGAACCTAACTAAATCTTAGGAACTTTTTTTTCTTTCGTGCGATTTATTTACTTTAAATTTACATATGTGTGTTCATTCATTGTATTAGTTTTTATATTAGTTCATTTTGTTTATTTTTTGTGTTATAAAATTACATTATTTTATCTCAATTGCAGTGCTGATGATGGGTAAAGTTATTTACCTGAAACGTCCATTATAATAAATGTTGCCAAAACAGTTATGTCTCTCTACTCTTACCTATTTCATCTAAATTATTATATATATATAATACTATATATATATATATAACTATATATATATATAATATATATATATAAATATAATATATATATATATATATATATATATAATATATATATAATATATATATATATAATATATATATATTATATAATATGACAAATCTAGATACGCCAATGAATTATCTCGATACTTTTTTTCTAAATTTCTCGAACCTGCAATACAGTTTTACTTATAGTTTGGCTAAGAATAGTGTGAGGCTTTTGATTTTACGTTCGAATTTTTGCGTAAAAAAAAGAATTTCTTTTTTAAATTATTTTGCTTCACTAAGTTTATTAAAGGAAAATTCTTTCAGACATATGAATTTATTAATTAATTCAAATATTTAGTACATTAATAATAATAATAATAATAATAATAATAATAATAATAATAAAATAATAATAATAATAATAATAAATAAATAATAATAACTAATATTAAATGCTCTTGCCAGTTTTGCATTTAAACCAATTTATTAGGTCCAATAATTATATCGGATAAGTTGTTACACGGCACCGCTCGCGCGCAGCCTCGCATTAGAAACGAGCGCTTCAACAAGCGTTCTGCAGTACATCCACGGCAGCCTGCCTTGCATCCGGCCTATGGTATTGTATTAGTTTTTATTAAATTCAATTAATATCGAAGGAAACTTATTTTACTACTTAATATAAAATAAATATTGAAGAATGGAAAAAAAAATTTCTTTCAATTTATATCTAAATATAATATACTTTAATATAATATTGTGACATTAATATCATATATATATTAATAATTCTTTTTAGAGTATATATTTATATATAATATAATTATATATAATATATTATATATATATATAAATATAACAGTATATATACTATATATATATAAAGAACAAATTTTTAAAAACTATCAATTTTGGGCTTCAGTAACTCTATATGTTTAATTAAAATTTTCCTCCACCTCAATGGGGCAACATTTCTAAAAACAGCGGACGCTAGCAACTATTTAGTAGCGTTTATGGTTCACAAGGTACTTTATTAGCCTTGCTTATCACCGAAATTACGCTATCGCCATTTATTATACATGGGCCCATCTAACATTATCTATCATAACATATATATGATATATAGGAATTCACCGCTCTTCTACTAGTTCTATATATAATATATTATATATGTATATCTATATATATATCAATATATATATATAAATATATAATATAACTTAATAAATAATAAATATATATATAATATATAATAATATTATATACATACAGTTATTCAAAGCGTTCAAACCTCATTATAATTCAGTATTACTAATTTAATATGGTTAAATAGGGACATAACTCTATGATGCATTGGGTGGCAGCTAATTGGTTGTTGCTTGCTATTTTTGAAGGGTATGTTAGTTTGAACGCATGTGTTAAATGTATTAGTAGTCGTAAAAATCCATTTTCGGTACTCGGACAATTAAAACACTCTCGATATAGATACCTAAGTAACAGTTCATATGGTGTTATCAGATGGAGCAATACATATAGAGGGATGATGCTTATAGGTAGCCCTAGTTAGGTGGAAGAAAATCCTTGATGTCAATAAAATATATTAGAGTGATGAGTCGCCAGGGCAGCAAATCTAGGGAGAAGATAAAAACAAAAAAAAAAAAAAAAAAAAAATAAAATATTAAGGAATGATAAAGAAAGAGAAAGTAAAAACTAGAGAGAGTATCTCGCCCAGAAAAACTTTAAAACAATATAGGCATAAGCTCACGTAGGTGCGAGAGAAATGGTTCGCCGTCGATTTGAGACGCTTTGCGCCTTGTTGATATTTTTATGTCGGTTTGGTTAGGAGCCCGGCTCGTCCGGCAATTGCATGGCGAGTGTGCTGCAGTGTTGTGGAGTTTACGCGGCAATGAGATGTGAGCGGTGAAAAGAGAAAAAGTGAAATGAGTACATTAATAAAATGAAATAGCTAGAATAGAAGAATGTAAGAGTTTCGCAGAGGTACGAGATGAGAAAATGTGGTGCCATCATGAATGGACTGTGTGTTTTTGTGTAGTTTTGTATGGTTTTTGTAGGCGAGAGAGTCCTTTGCAGCAAGGGCAGTGAACCCCATACACTGACGAGATGCCTATAAGTGATGGTCCGTTCGAGCTAGGTCCGCGAACTCTAGGGTGATTTATTCTGACTGCGATATCGAAGTTATACTCATCTCTAACTAAATAGTTTTGGTTAAATCGGGCGTTAAAGTTGGTTCTATTTCTTTTCCGACATCTGTGTCATAGGCGCCTTACCACACTCCTTTCGTGTTTCTCTAGGTGCATGTCTCGCACTTAGCCCGAGTCTATGGGTGAGCAGAAGGTGGGCTCGCATGGAACGGGGTAATATAAACAGTGAATAGGTAGGACGTTTTATATACCATTAATACCTACTCATATATGTATATAGAGGGAGGGGCGGAGGAACCCCCGCGGACACCCATATATTACCATAATAAGAGATAGGCGTAGGGGGTTTCGGAGTAACCCTCCCCGGAAAGGGTAGGGAATTATATCCGTACCCGTTTAAGTTCCCGGGGTATAAATAAGGCCGTTAGTATATAGCCCCGACTATCCTGCTCCATTTACTCGGTGCTAGGTACTATATTAATTATAACCAGTACTTGGGGATGCTTTTATTTTTATGAATATAATAATAATGAATAAATATATATAAAAGTACAATATAAATATTATAATATATAAATAGAGTAAAACATCTTATATATTTTTATATATATAACTGAGATAGTAAATACTCTCATAACTAAATATATAAGGTATTTTACTTACTATATAATAATAATTAGGGTCATTACTACTGATTATATATCTATTAATTACTTATTTAATATAATTAATCATAATAAATATATTATTTATATGATATATATATATATAATAACTCTCAAATATTAAATTTTACATATTCTAAAATATATATACCTAGAGGTATTCCTATAAAATGTTATATCATTTTTTTACGCTCTGTAGCTATTGTAGTTTTGAGGATTTTTTTTTTATTTATTTTTTATTATTTTATTTTATTTTAAACAAATTTATTATTCATATTAGTATAGCCTCTCACTTATTTAGATCATCTCAAGTACATTTCAGCAAATCCTAATATATATTCTCTTTCTTTATCCCTTATGGTGGCTCTGTGTAGGTTATTTGTAAGTACATATATTGAGCAAATAAGTTATATTGACAATCATGCATAATATGTTCAAGGTTAGGGGTCGCCCCTACCCAGTAATAATACCTAACATTCTATCACCGTACATATTATGTATATGTATACTATTTAATATATGATATATTAATATATATATATATTAATTAATATAGTACTATATATATTATATTATTATATAATACATATATATTTATATATTATTTATAATAATATATATATAATATATATACTATATATATTATATATATATATATATATATATCTTATATATAATTATAGTATAATTAAATATATATCAATAGTTATATATAATATATTTTATTATATATATATTAATACTAATAATAAATAATATTTATATATATTATATTAATAATATAATTATTATCAAAAGTTGGTATTAATACCTTATTTATATTTACTTTTTATCATAACTTCATTAATTCAAATTAATTAATTTATAAAGATAAAAATACAAATTATATTATGTGTTGATACTTCTCACCGGTTATATATAAGGTATTATTAATATCCAAAATATTATATTAAATAGTAAAAACCACAAAATATATGCTGGTGAACTTAAGTATTTGTTAATAATGGTTACATTAATAACAATCACATAGATCACATGCATGTGCTGTACACACGACATCAGTGCTCCGTGCACTACGAATGGTCAACACACAGTGTAGTCTCATAATATATATATATATATATATATATTATATATATATTCAATATGTATTGTAATATATATATATATATATATTCCATATATAATATATATTATAGTATATATATATATATATATTATATTAATAATTGGCTGTGTTGTTATGACAATAACTTTTTAAAACATTTCTTTGTCAGGCAAATTTGTTTTCTTTATTATTTTGAATATTTATATTACTATAATCGACTAATATAATACAGTAACATCAAAATTTAATTTTCTATTATTATTTGAACAAAGTAATTAAAATAGATTATTAAATAACGTATTAGAGGAATATGATATAATTATAATAACAATGTTAAATAGCAAGTGAATAAAATAGTTAATAATATAATATAATATAATAATATATAGAGTTATCAAGTAATTTGTAATACTAAATATATAATTAAATTAAAATTAAATAATAATATATATATATAATCATATATTATATATAATATTATAATAATATATATATATATATATATATTAAATAAATATTAAATAAATAATATTATATAAGAAAAAATAAAAAAATAATATATAATACATATAATAATAAATATAAATATATAATATATTAATATATATAATTATTAATATATAATTATTACTAATATAATTATATATAATATAATATATATATAATTATATAATATATATTAATATATATATATAATATATATTATAAATATATATATATAAGGTGATTATAATTGGTTATAGTTAGCGATCAAATTTATTATAATTTTCCCTATCCATAATCTCTTCAAAAACAATATGCAAAGTATAAGACCAATCAAGGAAAATAATAGGAAAGTATTATTGCAATGGATATACTAAATGGTCCAATAATTTAAAGGAGAACGAGAAAATAAAGTAAAAAAAAAAAAAAAAAAAAAATAAAAAAAAAAATCTCCAAAAAAACTACAAAAGCTACAGCGAAAAAAGAATACATTTTTTGGAATCCTGGTAAAATTTTAAGATAGGAAAATGTAAAAAAAATAAAAAAATAAAAAATATTATTGTTAATAATTATAGTAATTATGATTAAAGAGCCTATTTAGAGACCTTTTCATTGGTTACTCGTTAAAATTAATAAGACTTTCTATTAAATTTTTGCTTTTTTTTTCTTTTACTAAAGAATACCCCAAGGGTATACCGCACCGATTGCAGGAGTCGGGGTCTCTCGGCCTTCCGGGGAACTACGGGAGGACTAATTCCCCCCTTCCGGGAGGTTCTCCGGAACCCCCGCTCTTTGGTTATTTCGGGGTGTCGCGGGGGTCCTCCGCCCCTCCCCCTACGGGGTATGGAAAACGTCCCTCCCTCTGTTCCCCGTCGGCTCGAAGCCCCCCTACATTGCCGTGTAATATTTTTATATAATTTTTATATATTTAATAATTTCCCCTGCTCCTAAAAAAAAAATAGCCAATATTTATTTTATTTATTTATTTTTTTTTTTTTTTTTTTACATTTTCCTAACTAAAATTTTACAAGGATTCCAAAAATGTATTTCCATTCGCTGTGTAGCTATTGTAGTTTTGAGATATGATTTTTTTTTTTTTTTTTTTTTTTTTTTTTTTTTTTTTATTTTTTACAGTTTCGCAATAAAATTTTGCCAGGATTCCCAACAATGTATGCCTTCCTGTACACTATTGTAGTTTTTGAAATATGGATCGATGATAGTTGTCGCTCTAAACAAATTATCACCATATATATATATAGTATATATATATACTATATCTACATATATTAATATATATATAAATATATAATATATATATATATACTATATTTATTATATATTATACTCAATTAATTTATGAATATATGAACTATATATATAATATTATATATATATTATATATATATATATATATATATATATATATATAGTTATATATATATATATATGACTTATATATCATAAATGGGCGATTTTCGTAGATAAGCAGGCCAATAAAAAGTACTTGAAATAAAACGTACTAAATGTGCTAGACATGTATTAATCGATTCCAATCAAATTTATAATGTAACGTACTGAGCAAAAATTATTTTAAAAATATGTTCTTTATTATATATATATATATATATATTATATAATATAAGTATAAATTATATATACTAGTATATATATATTATATATATATAATATATATATATTTATATATTATATATATATATATATATATATATATAAATATACTATTATATATATATATCTTAACATTGAACGATTTATTTTCATTTCATAATGCATATTTTATCTGGTTGTGTACAAGATATCTAGTTTTCCTGTTCGGATATTATTTGTAATATATATAAAACACTAATACAATACCAATTACGGGCCGATCAATGGCAGGCTGCCCGTGATGTACTGCAGAACGCTTGATTGAGAGCGCTCGTTATCTAATCACGAAGGCTGAACGCGCGAGCGGTGCGCTCCGTAACAACTTACTCGCATAATTAATTAATGACTAAATAAAATTGTTTAAATAAAATTTAAAAAGAGGCATTTAATTATATTATTATTATAGATCAGTATTAATTATTATCACCAGTGCATTACCATTATTATTTATTATCTCATTATTATTATTCTTATTATTATATCTCTATATATATGTACTAAACTATTTGAATGTTAATAATACCATATTCCACTATGTCTAGAAAGAATTTTCCTCTTAATAAACTTACGTGACAAAAGTAATTTAAAAAACTAGGAAATTTTCTTATTTATTTATTATGCAAAAATTCGAACGTAAAATCAAAAGCCTCACACTATTCTTAGCTTAAAGAACATGACTAATAAAAACATAAGATCATTGCAAAGGTGTCAGAAAATTTAAAAAAATGTACACCCCGAATAATCATTCATTGCCTGCGTATTCTAGGATTTGGGCATATAATACATACAATACAATCATAATAACTAATTATATATAATATACATATATACTACTATATATATATATATAATATAATATATATATATAATATATACCTAAATACTAAACTACATACTACTACTTCATATATTCCTTTAATAAATATTATACTATATATATATATAAACTAACTAAATCTATATATATATATATAAGATGAATAGGAAGATGAAGCATATTTTTGGCAACATTTATTATAATGGACGTTCAGGTAAATAACTTTACCCCATTCATTCAGCACTGCAATTGAGATAAAATAATGTATTTTTATAACACACAACATTCATAAACAAAATGACCACTAATATAAAACAACTCAATACACATGAATAACACACATATGGTAAATTTAAAGTAAATAAATCGCACCGACCACAGAAAAAAGTCAAAGATTAGTATAGGTTCCATATATAGATAAGGCGAAAGCCAAACTTTAAGGATATAAAAATTTTGCTACAGTGGGAAAACAAAAAACAAAAAATTAACTACTTGGTTGGAATATTATATAAATTAATGAGTCGAAGAGATGAGGATAGGGAAAATAAACCATCCTTAATTTAATTTCGGTTTTAAGTTCAAAAATGTAGAGGACTCTCAAGAAAATCTGTGCGAGTTGATCATGGCAGGGAAGTAGGCGAACTAAAATAGAGGTGATTATGTTGAAAGGCATGATTGCGTAATGGAGGTAGTTTTCTGGGGTCTGTGATAGATACAACCAGTTAGTTCTAAAGAAACTCCCCCGATGCTTTCGCAGATCCTTTCAAGTAAGAGTTTGGATGCCTGTCTTGGCCCACGTAGCGACGTTTTGCAGTACCGCCACACTTATGCAAATATACTAATGAGGACCTCATGCCTAAAGAAGAGAATCTTATATGGCGCGAAAAAAATTTGAAATTCTAAAGTTATTTAATAGGAATTGAAAATAATAGCGGAGCAAATGAAAAGCATTAGAGAGAGTGTGATTTGAGAGTTTTGACAAGTTTTTGCGGTGCAGGGCTGAAAGACGGAATTTTTAGATAGCATAAGTTGCTTTGGAATGGTTGGAACTTGAAATTTACGGCGCGAAATGGCTTATTAAGAAAGTCCGTTTACTAGGTTTGCAATAGTGTTGTGAGGAAAGAGATTGCAAAAGGCAAAATGGGCCCAAGTATTGTATGTTCAAGGTGGAAAGGCGACCACCATGAGGAGCATAAGTTAAAGGCACGGAAAATTTTGCATGGTTAATGTAGGACATTGTATTTGATGAGGGGAGAAAGCTTTTTTATTGTGTTATAAATTTATATTTTTATCTTCAATTCCAGATTTGTGTTTGACAATGGGTAAACAGTATATACCCGAAACGTCCATCTATAATAAATGTCTGCAAAAAATTCATTGCTTACCATCTTTCCTTATTCATCTATATAACCTTTATAAAGTATTATAGCTTCATCTATATCAACTAGATAAGCTATATACTAAAATCTAATATAGACCGACCGTAGTATTATATAGTATATATCTATAGCTACTATATTATACTTATTATAATCATATATATTTATATATACTATATAGTATATATATATATCACTACGTCTACTAGAAGGTACCAGAGTAACACCTGACTTCATACGTGATATATATTATATAATAATGGTAACTACCTTAGCATCAGATTCTCATTTATATTAATGTCTATATCTCACCCTACTCAGACTGGGCGTGTCATGTTCCTACCTCATGTTGTGAACTGCATTTGCTCAAATGCTTGCGCGAGACATAATTCTCTAAAAGCTAACAGTGGCACAAAGTATTATCCTTTTAAAAACTAGAGTCTTAATAAATCATATATATATAATATTACCGTATATATATATACTAATATTATAATCACTCTAAGGATTTAAATAGTAATCAGCTAGTTAGCCCGGCTAGATCCTCTATCAGCTTATACCTTATAAACCACAATAGGACTTGCCTGCTAGCTAACGATCAAATATACATCTCATGACTAAATACCATTTACTCCAGCACCGCTGTATAAATAGATACAATGCAACATAACAACCTATAACGCTACGTACTGGTCAGCCGACCACATTAACTCACAAGTCAGCCGCCTATATAAGATCCCGTACGCGTACTATATATGGATTCAACCTCATAACAACCCGCAACCGCTATATCTCACATACCCATTAAACTTACTTTTAAATAACTTACCGGCAAGGAGGTTTTCATACTACATCTGCACAACAGTTGAGCATTTCTATTCTCCTGTTCTGCGTCAGATACTTTGTCGCACCAAAATTCTTTTCTATTATTTAACATTATCAAAAGGAAATTCTCCTGTGCTTTATTTTCCATGTTTCTTAAGATAATTTTTTCTATCGATATTAGGGAAAGATTGGACAATCTTACTTCCATTTGAGAGTTTCTCAAATATGTTTTAGTTCTCTTAATTGAGAGCTGAACGAAATGAGTGCCGTTGGTCACTACACTAGCGCACTCCTCTGACTATTAGCGCTCATGCGGGTATTAGATAGAGTTTAAAATTAAACACTCCTATACGAGAGTCCCTTAAGCATTTTCTGAAATGCGTCGCACTGCGACTCATCTCTAATAAATACTTTAAGGATTCTCCTGGTTCACACTTTAGAATCTTTAGTCAAAAAAATTTTGTTTCAGTAATGCTCTCAA
>JABUQX010120479.1:0-2500 GCA_015478945.1 Trachelipus rathkii | reverse complement strand
CCGAGAAATGCCTGGGCATTCGAAAGGAAAAAGAGGCAGTTACGACTTCACAGTTACACACAGAACGATCAGACCGTAACCTCACAAGACATATCTAACGTGTGAGCTTCGGCTTCGTTAAAATGACCGGAGTAATTGCTGTTTGATCATAGGAACATATATAGTGTTAACTTTCACCAAGACTTTAATTAGATGGCACTGTGGAACCCTAGCCTATTGTGAATACTAATGAATTGACGACATTATTAATTGGTTTTACACATTGCACACTCATTATTTACTATTCGACTTTAGCTTAATTTTAAAAAATAAAGATAAGAAGTAATTATTCCTTTTTATTACCACTGTATTAACTCTTCAAGGGTTGATACAAAAGAAATGGTAACCCTTTCAGAGTGACATTGAACTCCCCATACCTAACTGATCTGAAGAGTGTCAAACAGTGAATTAATTCAAACAGTGCCTAATTAAGACAGTGAAACGTGAACAAGTAAAAAAAAAATAAAAAAAACAAAACAAAGTGCCCAACTTCATACAACACCAAACCACACACAAAAAAGCACAGCAACAAAAAAAAAAAAAAACAGCTTCAAACTCTCCCCGAAAAAGCCAGTGAAATAAGAAACCCTATCCAAATAGGCTTAAAAACTTTCCCCTAAAAAAAAACATCCAAAAAAAAAAAGATACAGAGCGAAAAGAAACGCGTTAAGAATGGCCAAGCCTAAAAAGAAGGTCACCAGGTTCAATACGAAGAGGAACAACATTAGCTATTGCTGAACTCTGGCTCAATCATCAAGACCCCATCACACTCCCCCAGAAGAAGTAGTAAATGAAGAAGGTGACGCATCACAATACGACAATCAGCATTCGGAAAGCGACGATCCAAAGCGAAGAGCATAGCGAGCACGCAATTGACCAAACAGCACTGCGGTGAAGCAAGAAGAGTGCCACCCTTCCCCACTCTCTTTGGGAGAAAAGGAAGACAAACGAAGAAATCTCCCCCTCAATGCTTATCCCCCCCTTCAACGCAATTTGATGGCAATAGAACTGGGATTCGGCACGACGACATGATCCTTTAACCTTAATGGAAATCATCGATCGAGGAGCGAGGGTAGGCTACTGGGCATCAAAATTACAAGCAAGATTACAAATCTCGTTTGAAACTTCCCACTAAAAAGACGTATTGTTATACTAAACTAGTAAAGGGTGATAGAAAAACTCTATGCACCATCGCTAAGAACGCAGATAGAAGAAGTCTTTCAATCAGGGATGAGGGAGGGAGAGCTCCCATCCGATTATGCAGTTAGAATAAAAGAAATGCTCGGATTATCCACTTTCGATTCGATAACGGACAACGATGCCAAAATTTAATTAGAGAAACTCTTCTCTTACGATGCCTAAGCAATTACAGACTCTCCCTCATGCACCAACCCAGAGATACAACCATGATTTATGGAGGAATTACATTAGCAATTGCACTCGCACCCCTCGCACCTATATTACGGATACATTTTCGTAGTTTCCCAAAGAACACGGTGCTCACCAAACCCCAAACCCCCCCCTGAGGGCGTGAGAACCTAATGGCAAGCCTATAGATTAAACGCCGTACGACCAGCAGAAAGAAAAAAGTCGACCAAGCCACCTTAAAAGAGAGGAACTTCAGACTCAAGAGAGAGAGATAAGTTCGGTGATATCTCTCCTCATGAAAAGTCAGCTGAAGACAATGAGGTCTCTCGCCGAGAAGCGTAATAGGAATCGCTAAGACGATGTTGTCAGAAATGCGAAGAAGATTCCCCCACGCCCCCAACCAAAAATGAACAAGAACCCAGAGAGAAGCGAACTTCAACCCTGCACACCGACTTGCCGCGCACTTTAACAACGTTGCAGCTCGGCCCTGAGTACAGAAAAGGTCTTCTGTAGGCTCCTCCATATGAAAATTGTCATTCGCAACCTGTTCATTTATGGTGTGCAGACAAACAGGTCGCAAATATTGGCCAGCAAACTGTACCACCCCCCAATTAATTCCACAAACCCCCCGGCAACCCTCTCCCCGAACAGCGGAACTACGAACATTTCGAACCCAGGCGAAAATAGGAGACGGTTGGCCTGTGAGAAAGCGACTCCACAGTCCCACGATGGGGCTAAATTATTAGGCGGCAATAACGCTTCTTGTGAGTAGAAGAAAATTCTTTTTATGTCAAAATTGTCTCTTAACAAAGATACCCCTGCATATTTTTGTATGAATAGTCTAATTTTGGAGCGGAAATTGAATTCCTGGTAAACTTTAGTAGTGTTAGAAAGACATTCTATCTATAATGATAATGCAATCAGCCAATGGTTTAGAATATATCATAATTATAATAATGGAAATTACAGTAACTATGATAGGGACAAATTTTATAATAATAATCAACCATGCGTAATGAAAATATTATTATAGCAACAACGTTTATAATAATAATGCACGTGTTGATTATAATATCATCTATAAATCTCCTTC
>JABUQX010120478.1:0-7500 GCA_015478945.1 Trachelipus rathkii | reverse complement strand
CTCTTGAATTTTCCGAAGTTAATTCTGTCCTCTTATTATCTGATAAAATATAACTTTTGTTATTTTGGTGAATCATTTGATATAGCCTATCAGATATCAATAATTCTTTTCAGAGATTCTGGAAGAAAACATATTTTTAATGTGCTGATATTTCATGAACATTTTATCATTTTTTTCATTTCTTCTTTAACTGTAATAGTTCCCACAAGGGCTCTTACCCTTTATAGGGAAGGGATTCCTCCCCTTTGAGTTCTCTGTTGAAATCACATCCAGAAACTTCGTCAAACAAGTTTGATTCGTTATTTCTTAATCGTTGTATAGACCCATATTAATTATCTCTGAAACTTTCTTTATGGGTTTATGATGTTCCTAAAGGAACATGCCTTTCAAAAATGACACAATGCAAAACAATTTACTGCTATGGTATATAGTTAAAAGGATTTTCTTTTAAATTCAGTTTCCCCAACGTCTATAAATAAATTTCTTTATATTTATGTGCATTCTGCTACATTAAAGAACTTGATATTTTCAAGTGTAAATTATTTTGGAAATGTTTAAGTATAAAAAAATGGGTACATGTATTTTAGGGATTACATTGCCTCTATTTTAAGCATACATTATGATTATATGTTTATCGGAAGAAAATATTATAGAACGTAATTCCTCTTTTATATTTCGTAAAGCAGAATAAATACGAGACTTGTGCAATAATCATTTAAAAAGCGTCCTCGTATGCTTGCACAGGATGCGATAAAAACAGATTTTATTTGAATATATATTATGAAAGAAAATTTTAATATATTTCTTTTATGAAATTTTCAAGTTTTCTTGAGTTTTTCCACCTCTTGTAAATTCTAACTTTCTATTTTTATGTATATATGAAAGTGATAGTTTTCCAAATCTCGAAGTAGAAATTTTACTGCTAATAAAAATATGCATAATGTAATGGATCTTATAAACAGAGTTAGTAAATATTGCAACACTTTAATTCAATGTCTGGATGTAAATTTTCTCTCACTAAAATAAATTTTACATTTGTTTTTAGGATAAACAAATAAGGTAAAAAGAACAGGAAAGTAAACAAATTATGAAAATTAATAAAATGAAGAATAAAAATAGGAGAAAAATCAAATCAAAAAATGAACAATACCAAAATTAAAAAAGGCACGCATAAGACAAAAGATTTTGTTAATAATTTTAATTTAGAGAATTTTTAAATAGCATTTTTTTTACCACGACTTACTTATTCCAAAACATGTAAAACAATGAAATAAAATTAAATAACTAATGAGGTAAAATAGTTTATCATGGTCTAAAAGTACGAGTCGCATGAATATATTATTTGAATACCTTGTATTCATTGTGGTAAAAATGTATCCAGTATTCCATGGTTTGATAAAATGTGCTCGGTTACAAAATGGTTTTGGCTCCTTAATTGTTAAAATTTAAATTTTCTTATTTAAACAAAAGTTAATTTCTCAATTTTAATATGAATCAGCATTATTAGTTAGGTATAGGCAATGATAGGTTACTGATGAATCGCTAATAATGATTGAGTTATTTTAATAAATAGCAAATCGCGATATCCTGAAGATTTTCGATTATATTCCATTTGTCAAAATAATTTTATAAATTTGTTTAAGGTGGATCAGCTCATTTATTTAGATCAACATCCAGCTAATACAAAATTAAATCATTTTAGTAGCATTTCAGTTCAGTAGATTTTAGATGAAAATTTTATTTTATTAACTTATTTTTAATGGAAAAATGTTATAAAATAGTTCCTAAGTTTTAATATTTTAATCGGCAATTTTATTAACATTATTTTAATAATCGTTTTAAAAATTGTACTGAACATTTGACATTGCAGAAAAATAATGTTTTATTTTAATTACTGTCTTGTTATAGATTAACATTATTTGAATCCGTGTTATCTCAGTAAGCGTATGGTGGCACTTTCGAAAACAATTGATATATATATATATATATTATATATATATATACATACATATATATTATATATTACATAGTTATTATTATTACTATATATACATATATATATGCTATTGTTGTTGTTGTTATTATTATTATTATTACATATATACATATATATATACAATGAAATAATGTATTTTAAGACAAGATACATATGTTGTTGTTGTTGAACACGACCTTGCTGTTTTAGATTATCTTTCTGATTTTATATGCTGTTTATATGGACAACCTATTATATATATATTATATACATATATAGGTATATATGTGATATATATATATCATATTTATATATTATATATATATATATATATATATATATATATATATATATATATATATATATATATATATATATATATATATACGTATATATATATGTTTGTAAAAGGTGTGTGTGTAAGTGTGTGTGTGTAAGTGTGTGTGTGTGTGTGTGTGTGTGTGGTGTGTGTGTGTGTGTGTGTAAAAAGTGTGTACTTGTAATGTCACTTATTTAAAACAAGAGTATAATCATATCTAGCAATCTCTCTCTATACAAATATTTATATATATATATATATATATATATATATATATATATATATATATATATATATATATATATATATATATATATATATATATATATATATATATATATATATATATAGAGGAGAGAGAGAGAGAGAGAGAGAGAGAGAGAGAGAGAGAGAGAGAGAGAGAGAGAGAGAGAGAGAGAGAGAGAGAGAGAGAGAGAGAGAGAGAGAGAGAGAGAGAGAGAGAGAGTTTCCAAATAATAATAATGGAAAAAATGTATGTAAACATTTTCATCATATTTTTCCATAGCTTATTTGAAGCTCTCAACATGTTATTTATAAATTATTATTTCAAAACATAATTATAAAAACAGCAAAAAAAAATAAAAAATAAAAAAATAAAATATTTTCGACATTAGCAAAATAAACATCATTTAAAAAGTTAATTAAAGCTAAAAATTTCTTTGAAATATTGATCAATGAGATGGGGGAGAAATTGATAAAAAGATATATCAAATGTCAAAAAATGAAGTTAATAAATGAAATTGATGGAAATAAAAAAGAAATTAAAGATAAAATCAAAAGAAGAAAAAAGAGAGTTAATTAAAAGAAGAATTAGTCTCAACCATCTGTAATTAAGGTGGTGTATATTATTCAGAAAAGATTAAATATAAAAATTAAAACAGAGTGTTTAGAGCAACCTTCAACTTTAATTTTAGAATTTACACATATTCGTATACACGATATATACACAAATATATATATATATATATATATATATATATATATATATATATATAGAAAAAATAAATATATATATATATATATATATATATATATATATATATATATATATATATATATATATGATATATATATATATATAGAAGATATATATATATATATATATATAATATATATATATATATATATATATATATATATATATATATATATATATATATATATATATATATATATATATATATATATATATATATATATATATATATATATATATATATATATATATATATATATATATCTATATGTAGTATATATATATATATATATATTTTTATATATATATATATATATATATATATATATATATATATATATATATAGACAACAAATTGCAAACCAGTAATCAGATTTTGCTATAGTAAAAACCCCTAATGTATTTTCACCATGCTGGGATTCGACCCTGTACCCTAGCAGATGAGCGTGCATGTGTTTGACCACTACGCCACGATGAGCTGAAAGAAGAACTCAACAATACTTTTCATAGTGAATGAATGAATTTATTCACCAGTATTGATCAGCATATGCCAAACTCTCCCTTCTCACACTCGGGCGTAGGATCAAACAGGGTACCGCGCATGGTGAAGAATACTAGAGCCCGGGGATAACATGTACACAAAAATTGCAAACCCGCAATCAGATTTTGTAATTTTTTGTAATCAGATTTTAAATTCATGGAGTTTCTCCTATATTTTTGTGTTTTCTTTAAAAGATCTCACAAGGGCTCTTCTCATTTATCGAGGAGGAACACCTCCCTATAGAGTTTGTCAACAGAAATCAGATCCGAAAACTTCTTCAAGCAAGTTCGATTCGTTATTGCACACTTGTGCATGGACCCTTATTACTTGTCTCTGATACTTCCTTTATGGTGTTCCAAAAGTAACATGTCTTTCAAAAACGGCACGATGCAAAACATTTTACTGTTATGGTATATTGTTTGAGTGAATTTTCTTTTAAATTCAGTTTACCAAATTAGTGAGTAACAGGAGTATGAATAATTTTATTAATATTTATGTGCATTTTTCAATATTAAAAGATTTAATACTTTCGAGGATTGAATACTTTTTATAATGTTTAAAATATAGAAAAAATAAATGAGTACATATGTTTTTGTTATTAAATTAAGTCTGTTTTAATTATACTTTATGTTTGTATGTTTACCTAAAAAAAATATTATAGAACATAATCCCTTTTTCATATCTCGAAAAGCAGAATAAATATGAGAGATTTATGCAGCAATCTTTTGAAAAACAACATCGTATGCTTGCACAGGATGCGATAAAAAGAAATTTTATTTGGATACATGTTAGGGAAGAAAATTTTAAAATATTTATTTTTTGAAATTTTCATATTTTCTTGAGTTTTCTTCTTTTTCATATTCTAACTTTTTATTTTTATGTATATATGAAAGTAATTTAAAAGTTTTCCAGATCTCGAAGTAGGAATTTTACTGCTAATAAAAATATGCATAATGTAATGGATCTCAAAGACGGAGTTTGTAAATATTGCAACACTTTAATTCAATGTCTAGATGTAAATTTATTAGTTCTTAAATAAATATTACATTTGCTTTTATGATAAACAAATAATGTAGGAAAAACAGGAAAGTAAACAAATTATGAAAATGAAAAAAAAAATGGAGAATAAAAATATATGGAAAAACAAAACGAGAAAATGAAAAAAAAAGAAAGAAAACGAATAAGAAGAAAGATATTGTTAATAAGTTTAATTTAGTTTTTTATATAAAAAATGTAAATAATTAATAAGGTGATATAGTTTATCATGGTATAAAAGTACAAATTACATGAATTAAATATTTGAATACCTTGTATTCATTGTTGTGGAAAGGTATCCATTATTCCATGATTTGATAAAAAATACTCGGTTACTAAATGGTTTTGACTCTTTAACTGTTAAAATTTAAATTTCCTTATTTAACAAAGATAAATTCTCAATTTTAATATGAATCAGCATTATTTGTTAGGTACAGACAATGGTAGGCTTCTGATGAATCATTTAAAATCACTGAGCTATTCCAACAGTTAGCAAATCGCAATATCCTTAAAAATTTTCGATTATATTCCATTCCTCAAAATAATTTCATAAATTTGTTTAAATTGGATCAGCTCATTTATTTAGATCAAACTCAAGCAAGAGATAAAAGTAAATTCATTTTGGAGTTAGGGGGGAGAACAAATCCTTAAAGCTGGTAAAGTGTGTATTTAACATGTGTGTACTAAAATGAAAAGTTTTTTCTAAAATTGTTCATAGTTATTTAATATTTAATTAGCAATTTTATTAACATTATTTTAATAAATCGTTTTAAAAATTGTGGTGAACTTTTGATATTGTAGAAAATAATGTTTTATTTTACTTACTGTCTCTCTTATAGATTAACATTATTTGAATCATGTTTTATCTTAGTAAAGGTATGGCTAGCCAACCTTACGAAAATCAACTTTAATATATAAATGTGAATTCATATTATATAGTATATATATATATGAGAAGCATTTAATTATAATTATAGTTTATTAAAATTATGATATACTTTATTATATATTATAATTTATTATGATGATTAAATTATTATATAGTATAGATAATCTTATAATATACATTGATAACAAGATATATACCCATATATATAATAGGTATAAATATAGCAATAATATATAAATATATATATTAATATAATATTATATAACTATATATATATTATAATTAGGTAATATTATATATACTCCTAATAAAATCTCACTAATTATCTTATATATAGTAAATATATAGAGCTATTAATATATATATACTATAAATATATATATATATATATATTATATATATAATATTAATAGTATATATATATATATATATTATTATATTATACTGTATATAATTAATATATCGATATATATATATTATACCTTTAATATTCTTTTATATATATAAAAATTATAGATATATTATCTTTTAATTTTATTGAATGTTTCAAGTTTTTATTCACATCTAATAAGTTAAAGTCCATGACTCTTTATTATTATAATTTAATTTAATATTATTATTTAATTATATTATATATTATATTATTTAATTAAATTAATTATATTATATATTATATTATATTTATAATTTATATTATTAATTAATATTAATATATATTGTATTTATTTATATTAATTATTAATTATTTAATTATTACATTATTTAATTATTAATTATATTTAATTATTAAGATAGTTAGTATGTAGTCAATGAGTAGATGATATTATATATAAGTTTAAGTATTATGATATTAAGTATAGTAGTATTATTAAGAGTAGTAATTTAAATATATAATTTTAATATATTAATATATTATTATATATATATATATATAGTATATATATATATCTATATAGTGTGTGCGTGTGTTGTGAAATATATACTGTACGAAGGATTAAATATTATATTATATATAAGAATTCAGATATAATAATATAATGCAAGAAAGGTTAATGTAAAACTCATTATTCCTCTTAATTTTTCTAAGCTTTAATTGGAAGCTCTCTCAACATGTTATATATTTTATTAATATTAATTTTTACTAATACATTAATTTATATCAAAAAAATTCATCGAAATATGAACATACTATTTACATTCACGATAATAAAGTAACATATTAATAACAAAATGGTAACGATTACAAAAAGGTAACAATTATTTTAAAAAGTTATAATAAAATAGTAAAAATATCTAAACAATAAATAATATTGTATGAGAAAGGGTTTTTAAAAAAACTTTATTTATTTTATTTTTAAAAAAAAAAATAAATGACGATAAAGCAATAAATGAAGATAAACGATAACAGAATTATACCGAAGAAATAACAAATAAGAGAGAGCTTCAAAAAATACCATAAATGAAATCTTTTAGGATATATTTAATTAAGGTAAAGTAAAATTTAAATTCAACCATTCTTTTAAATTGAAGTGGTATGAAATATCAATATGGATATATATATATTAAAATATATATATATAATATATATATATATATATATAATATATATATATATTATTAATTATATATATATAGTATGATTATATATTATACATTATTATTGATATATATTTAAATTAGATAATTTATCCATTTATATTACATATCTCTATATATTATCTCCTAGTATCCACTCCTGTCACTT
>JABUQX010120477.1:0-38835 GCA_015478945.1 Trachelipus rathkii | reverse complement strand
ACACAAGAAGCGAAGGGACGCCGAGACCAGTCAGACAATCCAGCCAGCCTATTGACCCCCACCTGCGACTGCTGCTGTCGGCGCCGCCATCTCCAACTTTCCAATTGCTCTGCCTGCCGCTGCCGACGAATTCGGAAGGCTCGCAAACGTTCATGACCGAAGAGCCGACAGGACAAGAAACAAGAAATACAGAAAGAGAAAGAAAGAACGAGGGAGCACAAGCCTAGCCAGCAGCCCGCCCCTGCCATGCGCTGCTGCGGCCGCCAACTCAAACTAAACTCCCACTGCTGCCTGCCTGCGCCTGCCATCGCCGACCCGAAACGAGCCTTACATTTCTAGAACTTATTTCTTTATAGCGCAGGATAGGGATACACGATGTACAGCGGCGAAAACCACCTTCAGCAGAAGAAGAAGCTGACACCCACGCCATTATCCAAACGAGACAGAGTTTATTGCAAGTTACGGTAAGGGATGAGCACGACCGCTGCCTTTTTGTCCTTGCGGAGACCGTTAACATCATACCGCATTCCATCCGTCCGCGATATTCTCTTCTCGTTTCATCGCGGCAAGTAATTCGCACATATCTGGAACTCTATGGACCCGTTTCAGGCCTCGATCAAACCACACTTAGCCGCGGGGGGGAAAGCAGAGCCCAATTGCGTTACGACGCGAAGCGAGATAGTTATACCTTTGCACTGGGAAGCCAACAACCCAAGCAAAAAGCCAGATCCGTTATCTTCCTCCGGTCGTACTACTTAACCACCTGCCTCGGACACCAATGGATCGTCAACAAGCAGACAGTTCACCGAGTGTATCAAGCAGCACGCCGATGTCCGTACCCGTTGCTTGGAACATTTTCTCGCGTGCTTATAAATGTTCAGGGCGGATTAAAGGTACATTTAATCTTGAGAGGGCGGTCCCCCGGGGGACCGCCCTGCCCGCACGGCGGTCATGGAAGGCACTGGTATCGTCTTATAAGGTATGCCATTGTCCTTTGAATCGATTCACAGGACACTTCATAACCTCGTGGACGCTCACTCGCCACATGTCCGGTCTTAATAGTAGATGTAACCCCCGGTTTTCTTCGCACAGGACAATCTTCCCCGCACTCCTGAGCTGCGTGCCGCTCTCAGGAAATGGAATCGCTGGGTCTTTGGACCGCGAGATGGAAGGGACGATAGCATGGATACTTCCTGAAGCGAGAGCCAATCACTGTCCAATTCACCGACTTCAATTTCCGGCCGCCAACGACCAAAACCTCGCTGTGCTGGTAGAGTCTTTTCACCATGTACACTCTTGCGGTCGTTACGATACCATCCTGCACGGCGGAGAGTCATGTATCGCGGCTCCTCGAGCCCGCACCATGAACTCAAACTAGTACAGTGACAGGCTTGTGAACGGCCCCGATGGTTATACCTATCCTTTTGCTATCACGCTCGTTTAATCTCGTTCGGGCAGGGATCGTTCGTCCTGTCTGACCGGATTGGCCGAATCGACCAGGAGACGCAGGGAAAGATAAGCGAATCCTCGCTTCTTAGGTTCCAGCCAGCCTCTCCAGCGGAGGCATAATTCGACTGCGCCTCTATACAATGGTGCAATAGCCAGTAGCAGCTTAGCGACCGGAAAGGACAGTCCGCACACGATCTTTTACTAACTCGGAAGAGATCTGCTGCTACAACTACTACAAGATGCGTGACATTGCCGAAGAACCCTCATGGACGTGCGATGAGTTCATCTCCAACCCTTCATACTTCATAGATTTCGAAAGCATCATCACAGAAGTCGGTAGAGAAGATACGGCGATAGCAGCTTCCAAGCAACAGCAAACAGCAGCAGCTTTTTCTGACCTAAACCAGCAGCAGCAGCATCTTTACTGCGGTTCGTAGAGGGAGTGAAGAGACTAGCTTACTTCCGCGTGCGCTAATAGCGTTTATCGGGCTGATACCTCAGGACTACGGTTTTCTTGTGATGCGCTCTTCTGCGTTCAGACTGGATTGTACCCTCTGGCAGCAAGCTAAAGAAGAGAGAAAGAGCTTTTCTACACGCAGAAGACCGGACCCCCAGTGTCCTATTATACAAACACGAGCGAGAGTTATTCCATTCGGCTAGGGGGAGGTGAAAGAGACCGCTTTGTTACTCCGTTTCGAACTGTAAAGAAAGCGCTGCTGGACACCTTCCCGTAGTAAACTTGCCTGAGTAACCCCATACTACCACCACCTTCCACTCTCTACCTACCAGAAGGAGCAGGCCAGCGAAGCCGAGCCAAGCAGCAGCGGGCGGCCGCGCCATTCCTTTCCAGCGCGAACCGAGTTCCATTGACATCATTCGCGGGAAGGCAAGGATATTCCCTCTTGCGCGAGAAGCCAAATTTTCAGTCAGGGGAAAGGTTCTTCTCAAATGCATCGTCAGTACAGGTCGATAAAAAGTTTCTAGGCGGCCGAGCAATCCGCCTAATGAGATAACCTTCCCCGACCAGAAAACAAAACGGACTCAACAATTCGAGAAAAAGCTCTATTTTTTCCGTTAAAAAGGCGGAAAGAAAATCCGCCTTTTTTGACCTCTAACCGCGGAACGACGACTGATGAGCTTCGACACCTCTCCGTGAATATTTCTCTCGATTTCAGGTTTTTCGACTCAAGGTCACGGGCAAATCACACTGCGTGTAGAGGGTAAGCAAGTCTCACTTTTCTCCGCGAAGTCCACCGTTCTCGTGCAGTCTTAGTGCAGGCATTACGAGGGTGACGAGACAACGACAGTCTACGACCAAGCTAGAAAGCCCGAAACCCGCGCACCCACGCGCTGGGAGAGAGAAGGGAACCCAACACTCAGCTCTCTCCCGTTCTTGATCTTTGGACTTGGAGAGTACCCTTTGCAGCAACTAAATGAAGGAAGACAGAGAAGCTTTTCAGCCAGAAGCGGATCCCCCAGTTCCATATCCATCCTAGCAGGTTATTGCCAGTTCGGATAGAGGGGAGTGGAAGACCGCTTTTTTGTCTCCGTTCGAACTGCTGAAGAGCGCTTCTGACTGACACCCTTTTCCCGTAGTAAACTCCCTCGAGTATAACCCCTACTAGCCACTCGCTACAACCCACGAGAGAAGGACAGGGGGGGCCGCGCCAATCCTTCCACTCGACACGAGTTCATTGAACAATCATTCGCCGGTAGAACTGTCTATCCTTCTACCAAAAGGAAACTAAATAGGATCTTCATTTTTCTACTTAATAACTACTGGCAACTACTACCTACAAATCTAAAATTAAAAACCTACGTAGAACTTTCATTCTTCGACTTAATAACTGCTGGTAACTACTGACTGCTAACCTACTAGTAGGAAGCTTAGTAATACGAATATCGTCATTTTTCCGCTCAAAAGCGATCGTGACTCAAGCGTTTTTGGCCTCTAACCGCGGAACGACGACTGCTGAGCTCCGACACCTCTCCGTGAATTTTTCTCTCGATTTCAGGTTTCGACTAAGGTCACGGAAAACTGCTAGAGGGGTAAGCAGAATTCCACTTCCTCGCGATCCACCGTCGTCGTGAGTCTATATGCCAGGAGAGGGTGACGAGACAACAGGCAGTCACGCACCAAGCTAGAAGCCCAAACCCGCGAACACCACCGCTGGGCGATGAGAAGGGAAACCCAACCTCCGCTCTCCTCCCGCTTCTGATGGACTATGGAAGTACCCTCTTGCAGAACTAAGCAAGAGGAGAGACAGCAAGTTTTTCAGCAGAAGCTGACCCCAGTTCCATATCCAAAACACGAGACAGTTAATTGCCAGTTCGGGTAAGGGATGAAGAACCGCTTTTTTGTCTCCGTCGAACTGCTGCAAGAGCGCCTGCTGACTGAAACCTCCCGTTAAAACTGTCGAGTATACACCCCTACTACCAGACTTCTACTACCAGAGAGGATGACGGAGACGCACGTGGCCGCGCCATCCTTCCACGCGAGCCCAAGGTCAATGACATCATTCGCCAGGGACAACGTCTATCCTCTTGCGCGGGAAGGCGCCAATATTTCAAAGTCGGGGAAAGTTTTTCTCAATGCATCGGTTACTCGTAGAATGTTTCAGGCGGCCGAGCAACTCCGCGCCTAATGAATAACCGTTCCCCCGAACTAGTAAAACAAACCACAGACTCACAACTCGAGAAAAAAGCTACTCTTTCGTAAAATAGGGGAATAAATCCGCCTTTTTTCTGGACCTCGAAGCAGGGAAAGCTCGGGCGCCACGGCTGCACCCTCTGCGGGACTCGACCCTCGATTTAAGCTCTTTCACTTTTGTCCCGGAAGACCCGCCACCTTCGTTGCTGGCAGCTTCCGTACCTCCGGCTTAGGACTCTAGTCGAGGGAGCTTTATCCCAGTGAGAGGGCAAAAGGTAGGATATAATGCCTTCTCCCTCTCCTACTTTACGTAGGAGAGCTGCGACAACTGTGAGGAAGACACTCGTCCGTCCCGCCCCAGCAGCCTGCGGTCTCATCGAGCTTTGCCAGCTGCACAGGTCAGACTGCGGTCGGGAAGGTCCTCCCATCCCGCTCAGTCCCCACGCCTTGGCCCATGCGTACCATCCTGAACGCCAGAGAGAGGACGTGACATTGAATTAACACGGGATGCTCCGGAACCTCCGATGTGACACCGATAGAAACTCACTTCCCGCGATCCCGCCCGAACGGCGCGGCCTTCGCTGCACTCCCTCTCTGCACGCCTCACTCTGACGGAGCGTGGGTGGCAGGAGCGATGATCGGGCGTCTGCTGGCGAGCATACGAAGCGAGCGTCATTGGCACCTTCCTTACAGGGAAGACCTCTTCTTCTTTTCGCGAGTGGCCAATTTTCAAGTCGGGGTAAAGGTTTGTCCTCGACAATCGAGCTCGCGCTCGTTAGATGTTCTAGACGCCCAGGCGCCGCTCACCTCCGAGGATAACTCCACCGCCGGAAGCATAAAGTCCAAGAGCTCAACGGGTCCAGAAAAAGCCTCTACTTTTCCGTAACAAGGCGGAAAATCCGCCTTTTTTTGGACCTCGAAGCAGGGAAAGCTCGAAGCGCCACGGCTGCACCCTCTCCGGGCCTCGACCCCTCGATTTGAGTTTTTTTCACTTTTGGTCCCGGGAGACCGCCACCTCGTTCTGCAGTCTCGTCGTGACCTCGGCTTAACTACTTCCTAGTCGAGAGAGCTTTATCCAAGTGAGAGGGCAAAGGGAGGACATCAAATATTGCCCTTCTCGTCTCCATACTTTACGTAGAGAGCTGCGGGCAACTTCGTCGAGAAGAACAACTCGTGCTCCCGCCACCAGCAGACCGATCGCGTCTCATCGAGCCTTTGCCCTGCTGACACAGGGCGACGCGGTGAAGTTCCTCATCCCCGCCTTCAGTCCCACCGCCTAGGCCCTGCAGTACCCACTCACTGAACGCATGAGAGAGGACGTGACATTTGCACATTAACACGGGATGCTGGGGTCAGCGCTGCGAGTTGTGTACAACCCGGAGACTTCGATCTCGCCGGATCGCCTCATCAACATCACCTCTCGTGGTTCCAACACCCTCTCCGCTGCACTCTATCTCGCGGTAAGTGGGAAGCGAGAGCGATGAATGGGCTTCTGCCTGCAGCAGCCAGTACGAAGCGCTCATTGGCACCGTTCCGCTTACCAGGGAAGACCTCCTTCTCTTCTCGCAGATGGCTCACATCTTCCAAGATCGAGGACGGTAAAGGTTTGTCCTCGGACTCGGCTTCGCCTCGCTAGTGTTTCTAGACGGCCCAGCGCCTGTCCAGATAAAGTCCACCCCGCCATGGAAGATGGTTCAAGAGCTCAACGGTCGCAAAAAGGCTATACTTTTCCGTAAAGGCGGAAATCCGCCCTTTTTTCGACCTCGAAGAGGGAAAGCTCTGAGGCGCACCGGCTGCACCCTCTCGGGACGTCACCCCTCATTGTGCAAGTTTTCACTTTTGGTCCCGGAAGACCGCCACATCGTTCTGGCAGTCTCTCCGTACCTCTCCGGCTTAATACTCTAGTCGGGAGAGCTTTATCCCAGTGAGATGGGCAAAGGAGGACATAATAATGTCCTTCTCGCTCTCCTACTTTACGTAGGAGGGCTGCGACAACTGTGAGAAGACACTCGTGTGCCCGCCCCAGAAGCCAGGCGGTCTCATCGAGCGTTTGCCCTGGCTGACACAGGCAGATCTCGCGGTGAACGTCATCCTCCATCCCGCCTCACCCCCTCACGCTCTAGGCCCTGCGTATCCACTCCTGAACGCAGAGGAGACGTCACATTAACATTAACACGAGCTGCGGAACTCCGAGTGGTTGACACCCGGTAGAGAAACCCTCTTCTCCCGAGTGCCTCACCATTCATCTTCCCCTTCCACCCTCACGCATGCATCTATCTTGCGAAGAGTGGGAAAGCAGGAGCGATGACGGCGCTTGCCTGCGGTCACGAAGGCGTCCATTGGCACCTCCTTACCAGGGAAGACTCTTCTTCTTGTCGCGCGGAGATGGCCAATCTTCAAGTCGGGGTAAAGCTTTGTCTCGGACTCGGCTCGCTTGGTAGATGTTTCTCAACGCCAGCGCCGCGTTCCCGAGATAGACACTCCACCCCGCCCAGAAAGATGTACCGAGAGCTCAAACGGGTCGAATAAAAGGCTCTACTTTTCCGTAAAAAAGGCGGAAAAATTCGCCTTTTTTCGACCTCGAAGGCAGGGAAAGCTCGGACCGCACCGGCTGCACCTCCTCTCCCGGTGATCGACCCCTCGATTTGAAGTTTTCTCACTTTTGGTCCCGGAAGACCACCACCTCGTTCTGACAGTCTCTCCCGTACCTCCGCCTTAGGACTCTAGTCGAGAGAGCTTTCTCCCAGTGAGAGGGCAAGGGGAGGACACTAAAATGCCTTCTCGCGTCTCCTACTTTACGGAGGAGAGCGCGCACAACTGTGAGAGACACTTCCGCGTGTCCGCCCAGCAGCCAGCAGGTCTCATCGGAGCTTTGCCTGCTTACACAGGCAGACGCGGTGGAGGTTCTCCCATCCCGCCTCAGTCCCCACGCTTCTAGGCCCTGCGACTTTACACTCCTTTACGCAGAGAGGACGTGACGCTTAGCAATTAAAACGGGATGTCGGACCTCCGAGTAGCTACACCGAAGAAACATCAGTCTTCCCGGAATGCACGATCATGCAATTTCCCCGTATCCACACTTCAGCAGGCATCTTATTTCTCTCGGACAGAGCTGGAAGACTAGGAGCGACTGATGGCGGTGCGTGCTGCCTGCGAGAAGAAGCGTTCATGCACCCTTCCTCTACCAGGAAGACCCTCTTCTTTCCTCCGCGCAGCGATGGCCCAATCTATCAAGTCGGGGTAAAGGTTCCGTCTCGACGTCGCCGCTCGTGAATGATTTTCTCAGACGGCCAGGCGCCCGGCCTTCCCAGTGATAACCTCCACCCCGCCAAAAGATCGCGACTCCGAAGAGCTAAAAGAACGGTCGAAGAAAAGGCCTCTACTTTTCTAAAACACGGCGGAAAGCAATCACGCGCTCATTTTTTGCGACCTCGAAGCAGGGAAAGCTCGACCTCCACGGCTGCACCCTCTCCGGACTCGACCCCTCGATTTGAGCTTTTCACTTTTGGTCCCGGAAGAACGCCACCTCGTTCTGGCAGTCTCTACGTACCCCCGGCTTAGGACTCTAGTCGAGAGAGCTTTATCAGTGAGAGGGCAAAGGTAGGACATAATGCTTCTCGCTGCTCCTACACTTTACGAGGAGAGCGTGCGACAACTAGTGAGCGACACTTCGTGTCTCCCGCACCCTGGCCTGAGCCGGTGCTCATCGAGCTGTTGCCCAGCCTTTACAGCGCAGACGGCGGCGGTGGAGGGTCCTCCCATCCCGCCTCAGTCCCACGCTCTAGGCCCTGCGTACCACTCATGAACGCAGAGCGAGACGTGACATTGACATTACACACGGCGATGCTCGTGAACTCGAGTGCGGTGCGACACCCGGGAGACAATCAGCCTCCGGTTTGCTCAAACATGCGTCTTTCCCTGTTCCACCCCCTCCTCGTGCTACTTATACTATCGGGCGAGACGTGGAGGACGACGGGTCTCGATGATCTGGTGTCTCCTGCGAGAAGCGTTATTGGCACCTTCCTCACAGGGACGGACGTCCTCTACTTCTTCGAGAGGTGGCCAATCTCAAGTCGGGGAGTAAATGGGTTGTCTGAGCTGTCTCTCCTCGAGCCGTACAAGGCGGCCCAGGAGCTGCCCCTCCGAAGATAACCCCTCACCCGCCTAAAGATCGGTCCAAGACCTTGGCAGGTCGAGCAGAAGCTCTACTTTTCCGTGAAAAGGCGGAAAATTCCGCCCTTTTCGACCAAAATCACGGAAGAGTTCGATCACCCGGCTGCACCGCCCTCTCCGGGACTCGACCCATCGATTTGAGTTTTTCACCTTTGTCACGGCAACCGCTCGTTCCGCAGTCTTCCGTACCTCCCGGCCTTCCATCGTCGAGAGAGCAACTATCACCGTGATGAGGCCCGACGGAGACATAATAATGCCTGTCGACCTGCCTGGTTAGTCCTGGGAAGGATGTCACCACACACGCCTCACAGGACCAGCTACTCGTCCCCGCCCCAAGCCGGTGCGTTCTCACGAGCTTTGCCTCCTGACACAGGCAGACGCGGTTGTGAAGTTACTCCCATCCCGCCTCAGTCCCCACGCTCTAGGCCCTGCGTACCACCTTCCGAGCACCCCAGAGCACGAGAGAGACGATGACATTGCACATTAGACACGGGTTATGCTCGAAACCTACACGGTGAGGTGATCCACCCGTGGAGAAACTCATGCTCCCGGGATTGCCTCAAACATCGTCCTTCCTGTTCCACCCCTCCTCGTGCTACTACTATCGGCGAGGATGAGGAACGACGGGGTTCCGATATTGGTGTTGCCTAGAGAGACAGCGTCCATTGGCACCTTCTCCAGCGAGGAAGTCCTCCTACTCTTCGGAGAGGATCAGGCCAATCCTTCAAGTCGGGTAAAGCGTTTCTCGGGACTGGTCGCTCTCCTTCGTAAGCGCTACAAGGCGGCCCAGAGCTAGCCACCCTGCGAGATACACCCCTCACCGCCTAAGATCGACCAAGACCTGCAGTGTCAGCAAAAGTCTCTACTTTTCCGTGAAAAGCCGGAAAATTCCGCCTTTTTCGACCAAATCACGGAAAAGTTCGATCACCCCGGCTGCACCCTCTCCGGACTTGACACCTCGATTTTGAAGTTTTCACCTTTGTCACGGGAGACGCCTCGTTCCTGCAGCTCTCCGTACCTACCGGATTCCCATCTCGGTCGAGGAGAGCAATATCACCGTGAGAGGGCCCCGCGCGACATAATAATGCCTGTGAAATGCCTGGTTAGTCCCGGGAAGGATGTCACCAACAGCTCACAGGACACTACTCGTCCCGCCCGCCGGGCGTTCTCATCGAGCTTGCCCTCCTGACACAGGCAGACGCGTTGGAGGTCCTCTCCCGCCTCAGTCCCACGCTCTAGGCCCTGCGTCCCACTCCTGACCGCAGAGAAGACGTGACATTGACACTAACACGGGATGCTCGGAACCTCGGAGTGGTGACACCCGGGAGAAACTCATCTTCCCGGTTGCCTCAGACCATCGTCTTCCCTGTCCACCCTCCTCGTGCTACTTACTTATCGGAGAGTGAGACGGACGGTTTCGATGATTGGGTCTGCCTGGAGAGAGCGTCATTGGCAACCTTCCTCCAGGAGGAAGTCCTCTACTTCTACGAGAGATGGCCAATCTTCAATCGGGCGTAAAGAGGTTTGTGCTCGGACTGTGCTCTCCATCGTAGCCTCCTACAAGGCGGCCCAGGACTGCACTCCGAGCTACCCCTCACCCGCCTAAGATCGTCAGACCTTGGCAGTTCTCCGCAGCCGAAGCAAGCGTCTACTTTCACGTGAATACCTACAGAAGGCGAAAAATTCCGACCTTTTCGTAAACCAAAATCACGGAAAGTTCGATCACCCGCGCTGCACCCTCCCGCACTTGACACCCTCGAATTTTGAGTTTTTCACCCTTTGGTACTGAGACCGCCATCGTTTCACTGCAGTTCTCTCGTACTCCGCGGCTTCCCACCATCGTCGAGAGATGCAATACTACCGTGAGAGGGCCACGGGACATAAATAATGCCTGTGAACTGCCTGGTTAGTCCCTGGAAGGATGCCACCAACAGCCACACAAGACACTACTCGTCCCGCCCAGCCGGCGCGTTGCTTCATTCGAGCTTTGCCCTTCCTGACACATCAGAACACGCGGTGATGATCAGGTCCTCCCATCTCCCTTCCAGTCCCCACGCCTAGCCCGTTCGTACCAGCTCCTGACGCCGCACGAGAGAGAGTGACCATCGACATTAACACGGATGCTCGGACAAGCCTACCGAGTAGTGACACCCGGAGAAACTTTCTTTAAGTAGGGCTTGCGAGACCCGTCTTTCCACCCCTCCTTCGCTGCTACTACTATCGGGAGAGTGAGGAACGACGGTTCCGATGATTGGTGTCTGCCTGACGAGAAGCTGACTCATTTGACCTTCCCTCCAGGAGGAAGTCCTCTACTTCTCGACAGGGTATGGCCAATCTTCAAGTCGGCGTAAGTTTTGTCTCGGACTGTGCTCTCCTCTGTAGCCGCTACAGGCGGCCCAGGACAACTGCACTCGCATATAACCCCTCACCGCCCTAAGAAAGATACAGTCCAAGACCTGGCAGTTCGAGCAAAAGCTACTACTTTCCGTGAAAAGGCGGTAAATTCCGCCTTTTCGACCAAAATCACCGAAAAGTTCGATCACCCGGCTGCACACCTGTCCGGGATTGACGACCTCGGATTTTGGTTGTTCACTTTTGGTCACGGAAGACCGCCTCTTTCCTGCAGTCTCTCCGTACCTCCCGGCTTCCCACTCGTCGAGAGAGCAATATCACGGTGAGAGGGCCACGGGACAAAATAATGCCTGTGAACTGCCTGTTAGTCCTGGGAGGATGTCACCAACAGCTCACATGACACTACTCGTCCCGCCCCAGCCGGGCGTTCTCATCGAGCTCTGCCCTCCTGACACAGGCAGACGCGTGGAGGTCCTCCCCATTCCCGCCTCAGTCCCACGCTCTAGGCCCTGCGTACCCTCCTGACCGAAGAGAGAGACGTGACATTGACAGACTTAAACCACGAGTATGCTCGAACCGTCCGAGATGCTGACACCGCTCGGGACGAAACTCAATCTCCGGCTGCCTCGAGCCTCTCTTCCCTGTTCCACCTCTCGAACGGCCTCCTTATGTCTCGGAGAGTTAGGGAGCAGGGGCGATTGATGGTGTTGTCCGTCTGCCTGCCTGACTCGGAGCTTCTGGTAAGCTAGCTCTCAGCGTGGTGGGAGATCCCGAGCCGTATACCCAGCCTTGTCTCCCACGGTCCTAGGCCCTGTATACGCACTCCTGATACCAGAGAAGACGCGGTGACAATTGACTTATTGCGCGCATGATACCGTTTACGGACTCTCCCGAGAGCATCGCGTGGGCTGTCGGCAGTGATTTACTACCTGCCAGGCAGCCTCAGATCCTTTTCCTACTTCCCTAGCATACGGAGCAAGTCGGAGTCTGACGAATGCATCAGACACGCCTCCCTGTTCGGCACGAAACCACGGTAATGTCTCTTGTCTCACTCGGCACCCGCCTATTATTCAAGTTGGGGCAGAATTCGTCATTAATAATTGGCAAACACTCGTACTTTTTTTTGTCGAATTTGCTAGAAAATAACATCTAAAGGGTTGAAAAAACTTTAAAATAAAATTAATTTATAGAAAAAAGAATTTTTCGCGGCCCAGCTACCCCTCAATACATAATGCTTCCTCGCCCCGGCTATACCGACCCCACCCGTCGAGCAAAATTAGTCAAAAGAAAATTTGGCGCTGGTGCAGTGGCTTACTTGAAATTATTTGGCATTCCTTCAAACGTTCGGGAGAGTACGTTTCAGACGAGACGAGCCTACTGGATAGTCTCTCTGAGATTTTTTTTCGAAAGAAACCAACCATTTTTTTTTTTTGGTGCAGCGGCTTAACGAACAATCGAAAAAATTTACAGTTCCCCGACCAAATTCGACCCAACCGACTTTCGGAGAGAGCACGTATTCAGACCCAGCCGGAGTACGTGGTTAAGCCGTTGCCGAGACAATGTTTTGAAATCTTCCCATATAAATTTTCCGAAGATTCTGTGGTACAGCTTGCTTATTGAAAAATCGAAAATTTCTAAGTCCCGACCAAAATTCGAGCCAAACCGACTTCGGCAGAAGTCAAGGTTTCAGACCGACAGGAGTACGGGACAGTCTCGTATTCCGAAGACCACCTTTGCTATCCCCAGCCATTTTCGGACCAAAATTTTTTCTAAGTCCCCACTCGGGCAGACTCGAGAAAATTCTAATTTCCCGACAAAATTTCGACCAAAGCAGACTTCGGGAGAGCGCTTTTCAGACCCAGACGAGTACGTGGGACGGTCGTTGCGAGACATTTTTAAATTCCTATATAAAAATTTTCGAAAGTTCTCTGTGTCAGCAGGCTTATCGAAAAAATCCAAAATTTTCAAGTCCCGCGGACCAAAAATTTGACCAAACCAGACGTTCTGGGAGTAGCACGTTTTTCACACCCAGACGAGTGACGTGGACACTTCGTTCAGAGTCAACTTTCTAATCGCCAGCCATTTTTCGGGACCGACCGACCAGAAATTTTTCAAGTCAGACAACTCAGACTCGGATGGAACAATTTCTGATCTGGGCGGGCCCTATGCGCCACTGTGTCGAGCGCGACGACGAACAATACCCTTCACCAAATCCAGGATTTCACGGGAAATCTCGCGCAGCGAACTTCCTTTTCCTCTCCCGCCGAGTACTCAGGGTCGGAAGAGGGATTTCTCAGGCCCAACAACGACGCGAGATTTTCGCAATAGTCGGTTTTGGACTTAGGGGGAAAATATTCTTACCGTGGCGCCAATTGATCGCCCATTGTCGCAGGCCGCGGCGAGAAACCTTCCCACATTCCAGCTTTTCACGGAAATCTCGCGCAGCGAAAACGCCTCTCACATCTCACCAGGCCCCCGCCGGATTATGAGGTCAAAGAGGAGCTTTATTCTCGCGGCACCAACGCGGCGAAGATTTGTCAAAGTTTCGGATTTCTTGTTACTAGAGGGGGATACTTCTTGACCCGTTTGCGGCCATATGATCGCCCTGGGTCGAAGCGCACTGGATCCGACGGAAATTACCTTCCCAAATCCGGTTTTCACGGAAAAAATGCTTCTCGCAGCGAAATACGTCCCTTTCTAACCGCTACGGGAACCAGAGTGTCGATGTAGGAGAATTATCTCAGGCAACACGCCGCGAGATTTTTCACAAAGTCGGGATTTTGGACGAGGGGGATGATCCTCTATACTGTGGCAGCCATTACGATCGCCCTTGATTCGAGCGCGGCCGAGGAAAATACCTTCCAAATCCAGCGTTTTCACAGGCGAAAATCTCGCGCAGCGGCGAAACATCCCTCCTTCCCAGGCCCACCGCCGGACTTAGAGGTCCAAAGAGGAGCTTTCAACGGGCAACAACGCCGAGATTTTCCAAGTCAGAGAATTTTGGGGATGAGAGGAATATTCTCTACCGTGGACGCAGTCCATTTAAAATCGCCCTGGGATAGTCATCCCTCCATAGCCCATCCCTAAAATAATGGGTTATTCAACTCTCAAAAGCCCACCTAAAATTCCTTTTCTTCCCTCCAAAACACACAGGCTCGAAAGAGGAGCTTACTCAGGCAACAACGCGCGAGAATTTTCCCAAACAGTCGATTTTGGACCGAGAGGATATCTCTTACCGTGGGCAGGCACATTATGATCGCCCTTGTTCGACAGCGCGCCGAGAAATGCCTTCCCTGAAATCCAGGATTTCACGAAGAAAATCTTCGCGCAGCGAAACCTCCTTCCTTTCCCGCGAGACCTCGGGAAAGGAATTTCTTCATGACAAACATTGCGTGGGAGACATTATTCCAAAGTCGGATTCGATATACGAATATATTCCCGCTAAGTACCCTGAGCTAGGCGTTCTCAAGGTATTCAACAGCACGCCATGGGACTAGCGAATTTTTCAGGAGGGTTCGAATCTCCCAAACCCGGACGTAAGGGGCAAACTTATCTTGCCGTGGGCGGCTCAGATCGCCTTGTCGAGCGCCGGCACGGAGAAATAGCCACTCCCACAATCCGGCTCTTCACAGGGAAATCTCCGCGACAGCGAAATCAATCCTTTTCCTTCCCGCCGGGACTCAGAGGTCGAGGAAGAAGGAGATTTCATCAGGGCAAAACAACGCGACGAAGATTTTTCAAAGTCGAATTATTGGCCTGCAGGGGGCAGTATACTCTATACCCTGAGGCGCAAATGATCGCCTGATTCGAGCAGCGGCGATGAAAATGCTTCCCCGTAATCAGCGTTTTCACGGAGAATCCACGCGCAGCGAAACCTTCCGTTTCATCACCGCCGGGACATCGAGAGGTCGATAAGAGGAGAATTTCTCTATGCAAAACTGCGCGGAGATTTTCCAAAGTTCAAGATTCAGAAATTCGTTACTTTTTCCGCTTAGCTCACCAGTATAGCTCTCAAAAATCTCAGGAAATTCAACAGCACGCTGGCACTTAGACGAAAATTTTTTCAATTTCGAATCACCAAACCCGACCTTGGGGGCAAACTCTTGCCGATGGGCGGCTCTAAATTGAATACCACCTTGCGAGCGCAGGCCGGAGAAGATGCCCTTCCCCAAATCCCGGCTGCTTCACTAGGAGAAATCTCGACGACAGCGAAACCTCCTTTCCTTCCAGTCCGCGGACTTCTAGGTCGAAGGAGGAAGATTCTCAGGACAACCACGCCTGCGAGAATTTTCACAAAAGTACGGATTATGACGAGGGGGAATAATCTCTTACCCTGGCGGCATATATCGCCCATTGATCGAGCCGCACGCACGAGAAATGCCTTTCCCGAATCCAGGTTACACGGAAATCTCGCGCAGCGAACCTCCTTTCCTTCCGCGGGACATACAAAGAGCGTCGAAAGAAGAGATGATTATCATCTAGTGCAACATCGCGAGAGATTATTCAAAGTTCGGATTCGAAAATTCGATAATGATTTCGCTAAAGTCACCATGAAGCTATGCAAATCTCAGGATCAACAGCACGCTGGACCCTTACCGAAATTTTCAAATTTCGGAATCCAAACCCGGACCGTAGGGGGCACAACTCATATTGCCAGTGAGGGGCTCGATGATCGCACCTTTATCGAGCGCCGGACCGAAGAAAATGCCCTCTCCCATCCGGCCTCTTCAAACGGCCGAAAATCTCGCGAGCGAAACCTCCTTACTATTCCGCCGGGGACATCAGACGTCGAGAAGAGGAGATTCTCTCAAGGCCACAACGTAGCGAGGATGTCTACAAGATCGAGAAGAATTTAATGGACTTGAGTGGGGAAGTCTCAATTACCCTGGGCGGTCATATATCGCCCTCTGTCGACGCGCAGCCGACAAAAGCACTTTCTCCGAACCAGGTTTTCACAGGAAAAATCTCGCGCAAGACGAAACTTCTGTTCCTTCCCGACCGGAGAATCAGGATCCGAAAGAGGCAGATTTTCTCTGCAAACACTCGCGGAGATTTTCCAAAGTACGAATTAGACAATTCGCTTATTTTCCGCTAAGTCACCCTAAGCTATGCGATTCTCAGGGAATCAACAGCACGCAGACTTCTCGCGAAATATAGTTTTCAAATTCTCAATCACCCCCACCCGGCATCAGGGGGCAAACCGCATCCGCCGTGAGGCGGGCCTATGATCCCGCACTGATACGAAGCGAGCGCCGAAGAAGATGACACACTCCCCAATCCGGACTCTTCACGGGAAATTCCACGGCGCTAGCGAAAACAGCTCCTTTCCACTTCCCGCCGCCGGGATCTCAGAAGTCCGGAGAGGATATTACTCAGCACACAATCGCGCCCGAGAATTGTCAAGTCAGGCATATTTGGATGAGGGAGAATCTCTTAACCCATAGGGCGGCCATCATGATCGCCCTACCTTAGTCGAGCGCCGACGAGAAGATAACCTCCCGAATCCAGCGCTTATCACAGAAAGTCTCGCAGCAGGCGAAACCTCCTCTCCTTCCGGCCGGGACTCAGGGTCGGAGAGGATCTGTTCTCACAAACAACGACGCGAAGATTTTCCAAAGGTGTTCGGATTTGGACCGAAGGATGAAGAATATCTACATTACCAGTGAAGGCAGGCCAAGTATGATAGCGCCATTGTACAAGAGCAGCCGGCCGGAAAGCCTTCACCAGAAACTCCGTTTCACGGAAGGAAACTCGCGACAGTCAGAACATCCTCCTTACCCGCCGCAATCAGGGTACGAAGAGGAGCTGTCTCAAGCAACATCGCGGGAGATTTTCAAAGTCGGATTCGAAATCGTATTTTCCGCGTAACGTCACCCTGAGCATGCAAATCTAGGGAACAACAGCACGACTGGAACTTTGCGGAAAATTTTTCCAATTTCGAATCCCAAACCCGGACCGTGGGCGCAGAACCTCGCCGTGGCGCTCATGATCATCGCCCTTGTCGAGCCGGCCGGAAGATTAATGCCTTCCACGAATTCCAGTTTTCACGGGATTACTCGCGCAGCCGAACCTTCCTATCCACGCCGGGAAGGCTCTGGTACGAAAGAAGGAGCATTCATCTCGAGGCAACAGCGCAGCCGAGATATTTCCAGAAAGGTAGAATTACAAAATCGTATGCTTCCGAACAAATTACCCATTGACTAGGCGTTTCCCCGGAATCAACAAGAACTCTGGGAAACTCTGGGAGCGACAATTTCAAATTATCGAAAATCCGACCCAAGCCTAGACCGAGGGAATATTCTACTCTACGTGGGGGCCCATATGATCGCCTTGTCGAGCGCGGCCCATGGATAGAAATGCCCTCACCAATCCGGCTCTTCACGGAAAATCTCGACAGGCAGCGAAAACCTCCTTTCCTAATCCCGACCGGGACTCAGGCGTCGAGAGAAATAGCGAGATTTTCTCAGGCCACACAACGCAGCGAAGATTTATATCCACAAAGTCGGACCTTAATGGACCGAGAGGGACTATATCACCCACACACCACATGAGGCGCACATTATGAATACGCCAACTTGTCGAGCGCGCGGGCGAGACAAAATGCCATTCCCGATCAGGTTTATCACGAGATTATCTCGCCGCCAGACGAAAGCGCCCTCTCCTTTCCTCCCTCGAACCCCCTTTCGCCTAAGAACATGTTGAGAGGGGCAGGTCTCTTACGAAAGCTTCCGGAGAGTGTTCGACGAATTTCTTGACTCATCGTCCCTCACGTCTAAAAGCGAATGCCTTCCATGCTAGACACAGGATGCCAGCCGGGACACTTAGATCAAAAGAGGACCTTTCCGGGCAAGCATCGCAGCTGAGATATTCCCGAAGCTTGGATTCGAATAAAATCTTTCCCGCCAACGTCACCCTGAGCATATGAACGTTTTCTCAGGAAGAATCAAACAGCACAGCCTGGACTTAAGACGGTAAAGTTTCAAATATTCAGAAATCACCAAACCCGACCGAGGGGGCAAAACCCTCTTAGACCAGTGGAGGCGGCCAATGAAGCGCCCTTGTCCGAGATGCGGCCGAGAAATAGCCTTCCCAAATCCAGGTTTTCACGAGAGATATCTCGCCGCAGCGAACACTCCTCTCCTTCCCGCGGCGGGACTCAGGGTCGAAAGAGAGCTTCATCGGACAACATCAGCGCATAGAATATTCGAAAGTTGGGATTCGCAAAATCGAATTTTCCGCCAAGTCACACTGAGCTATGCGTTTCTCAGGGAGATCAACAGCCACGCTGACTTAGCGAAATTTTTCAATATCGAATCCCAAACCCGGACCCGAGGTCGGCGGCAAACAGCTACTTACCGTGGGCGCCATATGAGTCAGCCCTGCGAACGCGGCCAGTAAAATGCCTCTCACCAGAATCACAGGTTTTCCCGGGATATCATCGCGACACAGCGAAAACTCACATCTCCTTTCCTCCTGCGAAAACCTTTCTCGCCTAAGACAGCGAGAGGGGCAGGTCTCATGTCAAAGCTTCCGAAGTTCCGAGGGAGTTTCTTTGACTACTCGTCCCTCTCGTATAAAGCGAAATGCCTTGCAGGAACCAGGCCATCCCGCCGATATAGAAGTCAAAAGAGGAGACTTTCTGCGCAATCAATCGCAGCAGAGATATTCCAATGTTCGGATTCGAAATAGCATTTTCGCAAGTCACTCCATGAGCTATGCGATATTCATCCAGGGACCACTCAACATGCCGCGCTGACATTAGCGAGAATTTATCAATTTCAGAAATCCCAAACCGAGACCTAAGAATGGAGGCCAAAACCTCTACCGTGGGCAGGCCATAAATGATCGCCCTAATGTCGAAGACAGCGCAGAGAAAATGAACTTTCACAAATCCAGACTAGTTCACGGAAAATCATCGCGACAGCGAAAAAGCTACCTCTCACTATTCCTCCAGCGAAACCTTTCCGCCTCAGACAGCAGAAGGGGACAGGTCATCTGTCAAGAGCAGGCAGGAGATATCGAGGAAGATTCCCCCCGCAGGAAAAAGTTCTCGTTTCCCCCTTTTACGAGGCTATCGGGTAAAAAGGGGGGAAGAAACTGGAGACTGGGGGGAAAAGGGGGGTGGCACAGAAACAGGCCTTCTCGCCGGAGCTTAGAAGTCGAAAGAGTAGCTTTTCGGGCAATCCATCGCAGCAGAGAGATCTCCAGTGTACGGGGTAAGCAGGTCGGGTCGAGCCGAGTCGCTCGACTCCGGGAAAGGAAAAGGATAAAAGTTTAATATTTTATCTAAGTAAACCATGCTCTCAGGGAGTATGTAAACTCTGACCTGAGGTATTAAGGACAAATTCACCTGGCAACAGGTCACTTGTCACAATCACCGTAAAGCAACTCAACAGTTGCCTGCCTCTTGATTAGCCGAATTCAAAAAATACATAACTATAACCCCCGCTGGAGCCGGCCGCGCTCGGCGCAGCAGAGAGAGCCTTTACTTCAGTTGATTCAGAAAGAATCACAATTCAACACGGGCAGACATCTTGAACTTAGAAATAAAAAAAAGAACAAAAAATTTCTTCAAAAATCCACAGGCAGCAGCAGACACTAAGGTCTGATTGTGACATTTTTGTGAAGCAAATTATTATAGAAGGAAGAGCGAAGTGTGTAGGCTCTCGTGTAGACTCTTGATTCGGACAAAAAGTTTATCTTTACTCCACAGGCAGCAAACCTAAACTACAATTGGGGTCGGGTGCACATTGCCTTCTAGTAGATGTACATTCAGAGTCCTTCATCCAGGTCACTGAAATCTCGGCGCAGCCGAAAAACTCCTCTCCTTTCCTACACAGCGAAACCCTTTGCCTACGCAGTGAAGATGAAGCAAGTCAAATGTCGAAGGTAAGCCGGGCCGAGGGATTCAGAACTCTGATCCCCTTGAACGCGTTGTAAAAGCGGAAATAATACGCGCTTACAGGAAACAGGCTCCCGCCCGGACTATCGAGTCGAAAGAGGAGCTTTCTCCAGGCAACACGCCTCCGAATATTCCAGAGTCTTGGAATTCGAAATCTAATTTTCCGCTAAGGCACTGAGCATGCGGTTCTAGGAATTCAACTGTCGAAACGGCCTTACGTCCTTAGCAAATATTTTACAATTTCGAATCCGAACCCGGATCGGACAAAAAGTTGCTATACATACCACAAGAGAAAGCAGACCTTGAATACAAATGGGAGATCGTACAGACAAAAGGGGAAGATCCTAGCCGAGAGCAGATGCTAACGTCAGCAGTCTCCTCCAGAAGTCTGAAGAAAATAATCGCGCAGCGAAACTCCTACTCTTCCCTCAGCCCGAAACCCACTTAATACGAAATAAGAACAAGTGAAAGAAGGGGCAAGCTTATGTTCAAAGGCGGACGGCTCGAGGGAAATTCCCGAATCTATCGTCACCTATAAAGACGAGAAATGGCCTTCCGGAACAGCATACCGACACGGGACTTCGATGTCAAAGAGGAGCGTTCTCAAGGCAAACATCGCAGACGAGAAAATATCAGAGTAATTGGATTTCGAAATCGTAATTATCCGCTAAGTCACCCCGGCAGCTTATGCCGTTTCCTCCAGGAATCACTTCACGCTGGACTTAAGCGAAATTTTTGTCAATTCTCGAAGATCCAGTGCTTGATTGATACTGACGTATCCTGATAAGTAATTCCTTTTCGCAAACTTTTATATCGAGCACCAGGACACAACACAACAACATTATTCGAATACATATTGCTGCCTGCAATACCTATGCTTCGTACGTGAGGAAAACCACTTAAGCAGCAGCCACCTATCCTGCCCGCGTGTATATTTTTTGTGATGAAGTCGCCCAGGCAGCAAGGCACCCGCAACAGCTCCATACGCAGTAGGGTTAGAACTTTAGCAGCCAATAGATTAACTAAAGAAAGTCTACAAATAGCGACCTTAACAGTCCCACGAATGAAAGGTAACTCAGAACTCATACAACCACCCCGGCTAGGGTTACGAGAGTGAATCAAATTATACAAACGATTCGCCGGATACTACCGCAATGAGTAATGCCAGTCAGGTCAAAGGCGACGGGTAAGAGCCAATGAGGGAACAGTCCAACAGACCCCCTCACTGATGTCCTCTACCTGTTTCCCCTCACTTGACAGATAGGCTACCGACATCTCTGAGCCCACCTAGCCCAGGCTGTAACGCGCGGCGCTACACCTCTGCCCGACGATAACATATGCGTAACCAAAAACGTCTTACCCACGGCCCGCGCCCGCCTCCCCCGACCAGTGATCTCTCCTGAGGAGTATCCTCGCCTCGTGCAGCCAACCGTTGACCTCATGCGATCTCCTATCCTCCATCGTTCCTCTACGCCCCCAGACAGGCGTTTAGCTAGCTGAAATGCCCTCCTACCGACTTATACTTGTCACAATAGCCGAAACGAGACACCGAAGGGGACTTCCGAGTGCGTGTTGAAAAAATACGAGGAAGCTACGGCTAAGGTCACCAACACGTGATGCACGCCTCTCCACAGCTCCAGATCTAGCCGTTTCTCGCCAGAACACACGCCCTCCAGATCAACTTTAATTACATCTCTCCCAGAAATCGTTGCGCCCGTCCCAGAACGGACCGCCCTCTGAGATCTCAGCCTAACACTGTGATAGCCGCGATCCCGTGTCTTTTCATATCAACCCGCATTCATGCCCCACGATGCTACCCGCTCCCACTCCCACTCCCTACCAAGCTCATCCCTGCTAGGGATCGCTACCCTCTCCTTACTGGTACAGTCCCCTCCGCATCTCATAGCCTATCCACGACTCCCTTCTTTACGCCAACCGGCTACCTCATTTGAGTGTAATAATCGAATCCCAGATAATCACGCGTCAATCCATCTCTGTCCCTCTGAGCTACTATTTTGCATTTCGACACGCTTCACGAGCACATGCCTGATGACGAGAAGAATATCCTCCTTATCGAGCCGCGCATCCCAATGTGACCTGATGTACTCAGTCACGCTCTCATCTATGCCAATCATCCCGGATGTCACCGCCCCACCCCGGTATCCTGCCGCTATTCTCCGCTATACGTCACCCAGAGCCTCTAGTGACCCAACGCCCACTCGTACGTCGGCGACTAGCCTACTAATCGCCTCAACGCACGTCAGCTATTCCTGAACCCTGGAACACAGCACACACATCGCCACACCAAAAAGCACGAAATCTTCGTGCTAACTCTCCTTCCACTCTCATGACATCGACTTCCCTCCGCTCTACCAAGCGCCGCACTCCACATAGCGCTAAGATCCACACCCCTACCATATCCGCCGTCGTTTCCCGACTTCGAGGCACACCCCCATCCTATTGTCTCCCTCAAGCACCCGTCACTCCTTCATCAACTCGTATCAGATGTAGCTCCGACACATCGCCACTGGACCATCCTCTACTCTGACCCGCCCACACAGTTCCCGCCGACCCCCCGACTCAGCCTATAACCCGCCTCACATGAGCACACTAATCACCTGAGTCTTCGCTTCTTTCTCTGATCACCACGTTTGATCTTCCCACACGTCTAGCCAGCGCGAGAGATATCAACGGATCTTCTCCCCTGTCACTATTGTCGTCGGAAGTCCCACCTCAAAAACCACACCGTCTTTCACCCATCCTCCGTGTAATTTATCGTCTCTGGTCGTACCGAGCACCTCCCACGGATCATACTACCACATCGAATCCGCCATAGTTGCCTCACTTCCCCAAACCCGGACATCCCCCATCGGATCGCATGCTCGCCCGGTACGTCCTGGGCTTCTCGATCTACTGCCTTCCTCTACCTCATCTCTTGCCGGCAGCAGGCATCCGCGCTCCAGTCCCACATTCCCTCAATCTGACATCAATTCCCGGATGCACAACATCCCTATACATCGTACGCTCTCCGAGCCCTTTCACACCTCTCGCACATCATACGGCCCGAAACATTAACCGGAATAATCTTCTCGCGTCGAGCAACTATCTAGAGCGATCACGCAGCCCTCGCACCCAATACCGCTCGCGACCGCCACCTAGACCAACCTAGACCCTCTCCACAATGCTACTTCGCTTAGCCTCTCACAGCCCTAGCGTCAACCACCGTCGCGCTCTCTCGCCAATATACGTTAGCCTCCCGAGACCACCAACTCAGTCAGTACGACCTCGCAAAGTAACACTTTTGACAGCTACTCCTACTTCATACTGCGCGCTCTGCATTCTCTATAGCTCCGGCAGACAATCGTCATAGACCTTGACCAGAAGGATGATCCGCGCTCATATCGTCTACCCCGTAACATATCACCAACGCGGGTATCTCTATCGCGCCAACGAGTCTCACGTCCAACTCACCTCGGCCGAATTCACGAATGCGAGAGGAGCCAGCGAGACGCGCTCAGTTCGAAGAGACAATTAGCGACTTGTATGTCCGATCGAGAAACCTCGACCCGCTCGGCCGAACTAGCCAAGCTGACCCTGTGACCCCGTATATTGGCGCGAGACCTCTCCTATACAATGCAGCCCATCAAATTCAACTTTGCACTCCTGACCCTCAATCAGCAGAGATGGAGTAGGCTCTCACTCTAGCAATCCAGTCCATAAATGGCGTCGCTAAAAGCACACAGCTATCTCGCTGCCTCGCATACATACGACGAGGCTATAACTGCAGGTGCAATCAACGTCTAGTAGCAATAGTCTTTTAATTCACACGCATATTGTCCACTTTCGCCTGCTTATGCCGCACCCGCGAGATTCAAATGAGCCACGCTTCGCACGGCACTGACTATCTAGGGAACCCATGACAGATTCGCATCGCACACGCGCAACGAACAAAATCGTCGCACGTAATGAACGCGTCAACCCCCGTCTCCGCACCGCCATCTCACAATAACTCACCACCGCATACGCTACACGGTCTCAATCGACCACTACTCTCTTCACCGCGCGGTCGCGCTCACGACCGCGTCCACCCTCTCTCCGCGCGCACCCAATGCATGTCATGCCGCTCCAGTCTCAATTGATTCATAAAACTCTAGCAGACTCCACAGACCACTACCAAGCAGCCCAACAGCCCACCTCCCTAACTGTATTACCCGCGCCGTCAGCCCTGCAGCTCCACTCGACATGGCCGTAACCTTGCCCTGTTCAGAGCGTCCGTCGCCACCACATCATGATTCTCTCTACGATCCCAGACGCATGCCGGGAGCTCGCCTATCTATATCGACCAGCTTAGTAGCTGGAATACTTGGCCCTCTCTCTCCAAATTCTCCACGCAAATGTCGCACCCCCCCATTTATGTATGCTCCTAACCGCCACACTTACAGCAGCACTCCCACGTCTCACACCGCACAATTTGGCCATACCTAAGAGAGTATAGGCTCTCACGTCCAGTCCGTCATTATATACCGCGTATCGTCCAGAACAGTACGAGCTCGTTTCTCATCATGATTTATATCTGATCTCTCGAGCATCGCACGATCAGCGCACAGTATCCGACTATCACATCTCTGCTCGTCGACACATCTCGCTGCCTATGCTGTTCCTGTCCGCACTGAATAGCTCTTATATTTATCGCCTTGGACACGAGTCGTTGTAGTCGGAATTCCCTGTCCTGACATACCCCCATATCGTCACTGTCACATTGTAGAGCCAGCCTTCACAGCAGACCGAGACCCTGCATACGCATAACGTATTCAACACGCACACGCCCTGACAGACAGCTGTCGCGTCCCGCCCCCCACCCATCGCTGCCGACAGTCTCTCCCACTAGAATACTACAGACACCAACGCTCTGCACATCAGGCAGCGCGGCAATCTCTCAACAACCTCGACCTCGAAGCTGAGCGCTCAAACAGCCTCAGACACAAGAAAAGTCCAGAACTCCTATAGCTACGCCCTATCGTCAGACAAGCGGATCCGGCGACGGACGACGACGCGCTCATCATGCACCCATCCCCCCCGGCGACATCGAGAAAAAATCGCAATCAACAGGCATCACGCAACCAACCCCTCATTTATCCGACCCGCCGGCCTGCCTGACGGTTTCGCGGTATTAGCTGCCTCCCCTAGACAGGTACCAACGTCTTGGCTCCCTCTGCCCATCCATCTGAAGCGTCAGTACATGTGTCCTGCCTCAGCTATCAAAGATACCCTCGGTATATATTAATTAAGCTATTTCCAAACGCGCCGACTCTCCGGATAGATATCTAATTCAACGTATCACACTAAACATAAGTATGACTGCTAACTCCCGCTGGCGGACCTGAGTGCCCTAAATCCCGTTCTCAGCGGTACGGAGCAGCTGCGCTTGCAGCATCCTCCGACGGCGACTTATACGGCAAAATATGCACATCTAAGGTTCATAACACTAAAACCCAAGCAAACCCATCCGCCTTCCTCCTCACCAACCTCAAGACTTGCCTGCCTTCCACTACCGCGACCCGCGCCATACGGGATCGACAACGGTATACCGCTCGTACCATCGCAAATCAGCAACCCTCTCGTCACATTGCGACACAACAATAAATGATCTACAGTACGCCTTTCTACCCCCTCCTCGATATATTATTATCCGCACCTCCGCCTTTTCTACGCCTTAATGAACGACGCCCAAGCTACTCCACTCCCCCTGGCGACACACTACCTACTCTAACAGTGGACATGGAGAAAATATACTACGATATACAAGGCAAAAGACAATCGAGACAGATGGCCAAAGGTCCGAACGATATAAATACAATAAATCCACACACGCGACCATAATTCCGGATACTGTGTATCCTATACATGCCGCCAACCAGTTACCCCCTATTCAGCACCAATGTCCAATGACAAGCTGATCTATTCCCCGACACCAGTTCTTTCGCATTGCGGCACAGAAGCTGTATATACACTAATAATACTTCAGACGCTAGCGGACTATATACTTCTTATCAATATGATATCGTAGATATGAGAGTAGATAGTCGTTTTACTACAGACACATCACTCTCATACAGCAGCTGGCCATAGAGAGATGAAGAACATCTATAGAGCAGTAGTTCCTCACCTTATTCACATCTCCACACCTTACACTATCAAATTATTAACCACCTGCTCAGTGAGATTATTTGCGATTACTCGATAGCATCGGCTATCTGCGCGCGTCGCGGCCACTCATCACACATGATACTATATTTACGCATAAATACGACTATGCCTGCTCACTTGCCTCGGCTAGAACATGCCACTACCGACTGACCGCCATTCGAGCATATTACACTCGAGCGAAGACTGTCATACGTACGTAACTGTTACTTAGCGACACACCCCTCTGGAGCGAACCTTTAGTTGATCATATCGCTAGCAGCATCCACTTAAACCCACACTCTCCGAGCTGATCCCAATAGCCTCGCTCTAAATACACACACAGTCAATATAATGAGTTACAGCACTCATTAACTTGTTAAATAATTTATGTCGTTTATCACCATCACGCATAAACTGACCCTCGCCCGACTCTAGATCCTGCACTGACGAACTGAGACTGCCTCGTGAACACCCTCTCCGCCCCGCACATGCATTTCATAAGAAACATCAAAGCCCAACGAGCCACCACAAGCGAACAGTAGCAAATCCGCCAGTCAATATTATACCAACTGCCTGTAGCACTGATCGACCCGCCGCCACATCCAAATGTTGTTCAGTCTGCTGCCTGGCCATGCCTCCGCCCCGAGAACGAACAGAAAACAGAACAAGAACTAAGAAGAGCGAGCCGACAAAACCGTAAGCCAACCACAAGCACAATTAACACCGACATGCGCTGCTGCTGTCGCCGCCGCCACTCAAACTCACCTGTTGTGTGATCCAGCTCTGCCCCTGCCTGCCCCCAGCTTAGGTTCTAGCAGGGCACCTCTCACGAGATGAAAAATACTCATTTGAGATATGCTTTAAACAGAAACCCCCGCGGTGCTACGAACTAAACAAAGCTGTTAGCCGCAGGTCTAAGGAACCACTTACCACTAACGTAAAATCAACGACAGTGGACGAAACGGAACATCCCCGAACCCATAGACCAACTTCGAAGGTTTACCACATCCGAAATTGACTTGAACATACTAACAATACCATAGCAATCTGCACCGGAGCGGCTCACTCCGCCATCTAACGCCCACCTGGCTCTCTGCCGCTACCCCGACGCCTCTACTCGTCGATGGCTTCGAAACACATATCCACTCCTCTCAGATACAGTAATCCCATGGATGCACTAGATACTACCACCTCCACTCGCGAGGAGAACAGGAGAAGCGATCTACAGCCTCGACGGTCGCACTATGGTGACGGCATTAGCGCATCATATATATCAGAGATAGACTAGAATTCTGGCAGAAATAGATTGCAAATTACACACTCACTTAGGCGGATCCCACTTACCATGGCCCACGACCTACCAGTCTGACGATACACCCAACCGCCCTCGGCTTCATTTAGGTTCTATCACAATTCAGCCCAAGGTACTCTGCTCAGGCATCATAATAAACTACGAACTTATTGGTTTCATGCCACAGCGCCAGATTTCGTTCTTACAAAATAATGGCCCCACTAAGTAGCTCGGATTCGACAAGAGGCTATACAAATAGAGAAAGAAACACTATTCATTCACAAACACAGTTATAAGAAGATATACAGTATGAACATAGAGGAATTTCAACAAATCACAGACCCCATAATCTTCTACGATTTACCGGAAACATATAACACTCTCCCCCATCCCGCGAAACCATCGACAGCCACCCGCATACTCCTGAGGCTCGACAATACTACATCGAGAGACAGAACCAGACATCAAAAATGCAAGGTAATTCGCAATTAAGCATCCTTAATCGACACAACTATCGCTAACAGCAAAAAAAAAAAAAAAAAAAAAAACAAAAAAAAAAAAAAACAAAAAAAAAAAAATATAGAAACAGAAAAATCCAGATGATATCAAACAAATCGAAAAAAACACTACAGAAGAAACCATACCAACCGGTGATACCACCTGGCTATACAATAACTGGAACACATAAGACATCACATACATATTCGAAAGGATACCCAGAACCATGCGCTCGGAGAGCCCGCTTACATCAACTTCATCAGAAACTGCGAAAAAACAAAGCGAAAAACACTACAAAAAAGCACCGTACACCCCGAAAAGAACAAGACCACAAAACCTGTCTAACTATGTAACTTGGAACACGAAAGAGAGAAAAGAGAAGCGGCTTAGAGCATATAAAGCAAAAAGAGACATGAAAGGCGCGCGCACGGGCCCCCGCGCGAGCTTCGCGCTCAAAAATACAAGAGTGAAAGTTATCGAGAGGAAAAAAAAGAAGAAACACAGAGGACAAACACCACGCCGAAAATACCGTAGAGGGCGACACCGAAAGCACACATGAAGAGAAATACCTAACGCACGACAACCCAACGAAACGGAATCACCCCGTATGATAGAACGGCTTCACTTACGTTGACTAATAGAAGGATAATATATTACACAACACCTAATATGACTTGCGGCATCAATTCTAAAGAACTTACTTGGTATCCGAAAGATAATATATACAAGACAAGAGGAAACGAGAAGCATAGATCAAGCAAAAACATAACACACGAACGTCACAGCGCGCACGCTGGCGAGGAACATAAAGACAGAGAAAAAATATAATAAAAAAGGAAGCTACGAAAACTTCGACCATCCTTCAGGGCGACTAATAGAATTAAGAATAGAAATAATGTAATATGATCAAGGGACAGGAAAATATTCATACCTCCCAGTCGAAAGAGAAACTTTAACATAACATTTAACCTATTTACAAGAAAGGCATCGATTCAGAATAATAAAGCAACGGACTGCGACCCCAGCAACTCGAGAAAACCGAGTACGGCGTCCTTCAAAACCTGACATAAGCGGTAATAATGCTGCTCATAATCCGGAACGAAGGCAATAATTTAGCTAAGGTTGCTCCCCAGAGAACCACCAATAATATAATAAAATAAATATTATATCATCATAAATAATATATATATTAATAGTAGTCAAACCCATATCAGTACACCTTCATAATATCGAAATAACGGTCGCAATAAGTAGTATAGACCCTACGTTTCATAGAGTCAAGTCTAGCATTGAATTAATACTCCCTATCGAGCATAATCTAATACGTCTCGATAATTAATCCTAAAACAGTTCGGAAAATAAAATATATCGATCATTAGCGAAAACTCGGAATGGAAATCCCCAGACAAAGAATCTTCCGGAGATACCGTAAGTCAAACTAACATTTATACAACCAGGATTCGATCTTGCGTTTACCTCCTTAGTGATGAATAAAAATATCTGACGATAATATGTGAATTGAAGCCAACCTATTCATTGTTGTTCCCAATGAAATCACAGCTTCATTCTCGTCTTTAGACTTCGTTATGTTCTCTAGTTTGCAAACATGCTCTTTCTGTTGATACTTCTCTCTCAAAGATTCTTTTTCAATCTTTTCCCTCGCTTTATAATAATGTATAACTATTATATAGCATATATAAAAATTAATTACGTTACTTATTCTCTATCGAAGTTACATTATAAGCGGTATTTAGTTTAGATGAAGTTTACCACCTGCTTAGGGCTGCATTTCCAAGCACCCGGACTCTCGAGTCAGCAACCGGCTACGTGAAAGCGATCATATATAGGCAACGACCCTAATCATAGCGGCTTATCACTCATAATGGCCACGGATTGCAATAATCGGACAACATTCAGGTATAACTATATACGTCGTATTTATATAATAATCGGCTCCCACGATTACTCCCATTACCTGTCATCTCTCAACAGGACCTTTCGCCGCAGACTCGCGTACTGAGTTCCTCCTTTCCAGTCGCCCTTATTATAAGGAATCCCTTTTGGTTTCTTTTCCTCGCACGTTATATGCTTAAAGTTATGGCGGTTACTCTCTACTCTACTGATCAAGTATCTATAAGGTATTAGGCACTAATTCTAATACCAGGGTAATGACAGAAAGAACGGCGTCGCGCCGCCGCTTACTGTTAGTGGCTGCTGACAAACAAGATACATGTATATTAATATATATACCTTATTTTTTATATTTCTTATCGCTGTTCAGCGTTATTCTTCAGGTGGACGCACCCCCGATCAATGAGATATATACCGCTCGACAATTAAAGTATCTAGCAAAGAAATAATTCCGAATCACCCCACGTAAGCGAGACCGTTATATTCTCCCTGGCTGTCTACTATAGCTGACTTACTTGCTGTTGCAATGATGAAGGGTGCAAAGACGGTGATATATCGTTTTAGGTATTTAATTTCCGCGTTAGCTATTCTTTCAGGATGACGTCCCCTATCACCAGTTGGAACATCGAATCACCACGCCGACGCGGAGCAAACAAAATTGATGACAATGAATGCTCTCAACAAACAGCAGCAGCATGCAGTCTAGCAGGATTAAACATCACTACTTCAATACGATCGAGCTCACTAACTTCCCACCTAAGATGATAATAACTATCTGCCTCATGGACTACGGAGCGAAAAGGCTTCTTCTTAGACATATTTATCGCACTCATATAGTGTATCGTCGTAGAGACTCGACAAAGACGTGCGATAATTGAGTTTGCTTATTCGGCAAAAATTGTCGGCTCAAACTAGGAGCAACAGTTGAAGAGACGAGACGGAGTAGCGTCACCGCAAGCGTTTGACTACACACAACCTACGACGTCATCAATTGCTCAGGACCTGTCAACCTCGCGATTGCGCTCGCGGCACGGCAACACTAATCTTCTATCTCGCTGCCCAATATTTACATCCAATATGACAGAACCAGTTCCCTCATCTCTCAAGCGTTTTTTCATTAAATTCTATGTTCTCTGAATAAAAAAATGAGAGAGGCCTCCGCGCAAATTTTCCGTTCCTCTTTCCCCCCTTCTTCATCTCTTCTTTCTTTTTTTCAAGGCTGCTGCCGGTCGGGCAACACAGGCGCACAACGAATTATTCGAACGATGGCACACCAGACTTCTGTTAACGTCCCCTCAAAAACCGGTTTCGAGAAAGAGAGACACGACTCATTATGATACAATTTTTTATGCTGATGCAGCAGCCACTATGCGCCCTTTGCGTTTGTCGAAAGAAGAACAACAATCGGAGTGACTTTGGCAACTGCGCTAAAACCAATACACGCAATTTTCCGCACACCCCTCTTTTCAAGAAGCGGAGTGGGGAAACGCCTGATTGGGTACGCCCGCCGCACCCGGTCGTGCATCCCTTTCGAAAGGCGAAACACTCGAGAACAGCAGCAGCTACAGTAAATAGCACCGCACCTTCCCCTGAAAGATGGTTCTCCTATCAAACAAAAAGGAGCGAAGAGTCTTAGGTTGATGACCATTGCGTTCAGTTACGGGTACGCTTGAACGCTCAACTACACAGCTAGTGCCGTCGAAAGCGATGATAGCGCATTGTAGAATTCAACGGATAGAAATAGGGAATATGAAATTGCAAGCAATTGTTTGCGCGTTAGTTCGCCTCTCCTACTGATTTAGTAATTCAAGAGTGAGAAAGTTCCACAAGTGCACCAGCGCACGCACAAGCGACCAGACTAGCAGCAGCGAGCAATATCCACTTTTTTTTTCCTAAGATGAGACGTTATCAATGCGTTCCACACGCGCATCGTCACGAAACCCTTCCTGCGAAAAGAAAACTCGTGCCGGCAATTCTCTCTTACACGCTTCAACCCGTATGTTTCTCAACCACCTGCAGCAACGGAACCTTAAAAGCGGCGGCGTAGTAGTAAAGCAGAAGCAGCATAACATTTGGCAACTATGAGCAGCCCAATCCATTTTCCAACCGACAGAGTTAGTGCCAAGTTCGGGTAGAGTGAGAACGCTGGCAACTGGACTACTGCTGCTACTGCTTACAACCACCTAAACCGATGTTTACGGAGACGGAAGCTACAAGGCAACAGTCGAAACTCTATTCCAAACGGCAGGTTATTGCAAGTTCGGTAAGAGGGAAGATACGACTGCAACATTCGGCCACATATAACCGCAAACATATCGCGAAGCTTAGCGAAGCAACAGACCACTACAATCTCAACAGCTGCAGCTTTAGACGTCGCTCAACATTTCCAAACCGCATTGTGATTGAGTTTTCGGTAGAGGTTGAAACGACTGCTGCTGAGAGTTAGTGACTGATGAACGCGCGGAGCAGCTGAAGAAGCGGCCAAATGAAAACTCCATTTCCAAACGCAGCAGGAGTTATTGCAAATTTCGGCGTAGAGGGAGTTTTCGCACGCGGAGGCAGCCTGTCCCCTTTTTTTTGTAGTGTCCACCAAGCTGAAGACTGAAAACGACCAGGACGAAGCAGCTGATAAAGCCGCCGAGAAACTCCATTTGCCAAGACGAGCAGTTTTTATTGCAATTCGGTTAGAGGAAGATCGATCGGACGGACGGTAACGGATAGCTGCGTCTGCCGGACGCTCCCGTGCTGAAACAGCTACCGTGTTCCACTTTTTTCGACCGCAGCTTCGTTCATTGGGTCGCGTAAAGGGAACTACCGCAGGCATGCGGATTAGAAAACGAGAGAGCTGCGTGCGAAGCGACTTGGAAGTCAGAGTTTTTTTCGATATTAGAGTTCCATGTCGCAGACGAGGGAGATACTTTTTATCTTAACTTCGGAAAAGCTGTTAAATAATTAATGTGCTTTTCTTCTCTACCCTCGAGCCGCTACGTACCTAAGACGACGCTAAGGCTATTAGCACATCCGCGCACTCGGCGCCCCGCGAACGTCCAAGGACTCGAATATGCAACGAAAAGCTTTTCCCTACAGAACGTACAGGGAGACAGGAGTTCGACAGCCATGCCGGCGATCATCGAGAGACGCCAGAAAAAATTAAGCTGATAATATAATATCTGGGAGATTGATACAAGCGCAGGAGTCGATATTATTACGTTTGGAGCAAGGACCGGCTTCCAGCCGCAAGGCTCGGAAACCAATTTTTAACACATCCCCCACGGCAGGGAGTATTTATATAATAGGGGTTTCTTCGTCTGCGTTAAGCTAGGGGCTTCCGTACTCCATGTCGAACAATCCCGTCATCCTTTATTGACATTCCGCGACGAGAAGGAGACACATTGTCCGTTAGCCTTCCACTCAAACAGGTATGCGACCCCGCTCAACTATCCTCCAACGCCGCAGCGACGAAAACGGCGATGAGGTGTGGTCCTAGTTTAGCTTCTTGCCACCAATAGCGCTCATTCACGTCCACCCAGAAATATTCACCGATTTTTTGAGTCGGGAGCCATAAATTAGCAGTATGTCGGGGGGACACCCGCAGAACTACCGCGGGAGTCGATTTTGTTTTCCCGTCGGTAGGTCTGATATATTATTCTTAAGAAAGTAGCTTCATAATCTTGTTTTTAATAAGGAAATAATTGAAATATTTTGCTGAAATATTCGTGTCTTTTTTCTTTAATTATTGGTTGGAACATTTTCTGCAGTGCAATAGAGGAAATGTAATAATGATAATTAGCTGTTTTGTCTGAGGTCAAAGGAGGATACATTAGTCGCGATAAACCGCTGGGGGATTTCCGAGAAGGGAATTGGCAATAGGGACGGAACCCCAGTTTCCGCTGTTGCATAACGACCTAACTTACGATCGTGAACGAAACATATCCCAATGGCGGAGTACCATTTGCATGCACTTTATGGCTATTGCCTCTGTAAATTGGAAGTGATCGTCCTAACCAGGCTTCACTGTAACGCTTTGTGACACACGCCCGGAAACAGAGCGTCTCTGTAGTCATAAAACGGACACTTGCACCCAGAGCAGTACGCCCGATCCGGGGAATATAGAATGGACTTTTTGAGTTCTTCTTCAAGCTCATTCTTTGTCAACTTGAGATGAGATCTATACTCTATAGTGAACAATAAAAAAATGAACAGAAGTGATGAGTTAAGCACGTGTCGGTGATCGCAAAATCTAAAGAAAAAGACTCGCTGAATGAGGTAGTGGTAAGAACCCCAAGACCGACCGATTCGACCCCTGCTAAAAAATAGCGTCTTGGAGCAGTCCTTTACCATCCAGTGCCCCAAAAGCAACGATCACTTCGCTCTCAAGAGTGAAGAAGCAGCGCTGATAGTATGCTGTTTCGACCTGTCGACATTGTAAGTCACACTTGCAAGAACGTGCTGACCTCAATTGAAATAAGTTCGAATATTTCTCTGAGCAATAATATGCACTGGCAATGCTTGCAGCTCGACCACGAGAGTATCCTGAGTGTTATGCCCTGTCTGCTAAAGCCATGCACAGTGGAGTTTATTTGTTTTAGTCCCATATTTATCTCCGTTTTTCAGTGAAGTGAGGGCAAAAGGAAGAGGAAAGAGGAATGATAAGCGCATTACGTACTCAGCATATCCCATCTAACCTATGTATTGGATACTTCGCGAAATCAAGACAAGTCTCAACCGGGTGGAATAGGTAGGTCAGAATAAGAAAGCTTCATATCAACATCATCGACTGAAAGCAAACAGCCAAATAAAACCAGCACAATACGACACGGGAACCGGCCGAAACTTATATTCCAAACAGCATTCGTTCATTGAGAGTTCAGTAGAGGAGAGACGACTAACACTGCTACTACTCGACACCAGCGGACCACATGGTAAAATGTTCTGTAATTCCTCCCGTATATAGGAACTACTAAGTGAAGTAGAATAAAGGACATGATAGCTATCAGTCGAGATCTAAGCTTGTGCATGCTTGCAGATCAATCTAGTATTTAATAACAATACATCAGAATCAGATAAGTAAAACTATAATTTGAAGAGGAGCGAAATCGTAGCTAATTCCAGCCTAACCATTTACACACCGTCGCGCTGCGCATTAGTCCGCGCCACACACTCTCATCTGTGTCACGGTCTGCCTGGAGCTGCTTACTGGTCCTGTCTGTCTGTCTGTGTCACTGCCTCCGGAATAACGTCATGCAGTAAATAACATGAACTAGAAAGAAAACAAGGATAAGGAGGGTAGCGAATACTGTAGCATAATCTCAAGCCAGCCATTTACCACCGCTGCCGACATTGCTAGCTGTCGCCGCTTCACCACTCCAACCGTTGTTTAGTTTGCCTGTCCTGCCGCTCGGGAACCAGGCGCGCATAACGGTTCGATAAAGATTTATCCACCGACTATGGGACTCGAGAGTAACTACGGTATAACGAGTGAGACCGACACTCCTCTAAAAAATACTATCCGACAAACAGAAAACAGAATCATGAGTAAACGAAGACAGAAAAGGTAGGAAGTGCGGAGCAACCCTTCGTAGCATACCATGAGCCGAGGCCTATTTACCACCCTGCGTGACGCATGCTAGCTGTCGCCACGCCACCACTACTCATATCTTTTTTCTGTTGTTTACTCGGTCCTGCATTCTGGCCTGCTGCCTTTGCTCTAACCCTACACCTTTCTGGAATTACGAACAGAATACAGTAACAGAGGAAATACAAGCGCGCAAAGGATAGGAGCGAAAATCAGTATGAACAATCCATGCCTAAGCACAATATATTCTCACCAGATCATGCGCTTTGCGCTGTCGCCGCCACCTCACTTTCTCTAAATCTGTGTATTTAGTTCTGGCCTAGAACTGCCGACTCTCGAAATACAAGTGTTCAAGACAGACAAAACCGGTTTTCTAACAAACTATTAATCACACCAACTAGTGACCAGAGACTCGGAACGAGAGCTCGTACATGACTATAATACATTTGAATATATTACATGATAACATATACAGTATGTACAACTTTATTAGAAGGTGTTGCGAGCGGAAAGCGTTAGTTCTAAATCAATCCAGCCAGCCATTACTCTACCCCGCATGCCGCACTGCGTGCATACCGCCGCCACAGCGACTCCGAACACCTGGTGTTTACCGGAGTACTGCCTGCCTTGCCTGCCTGCCTGACCGCTGTTCCTGAACACAGCACACGATAACGTAAAAACAGGAAAACAGAACAGTAGAGAACCACAGGAAAGGAAGCGAGTCAGACACGTTTCCCGCCGAAAATGGCCAAGTCAGCCATTACCACCGCTAAGACTGCTGCTGTCTGTCGTCCTGCCCGACTCACTGCTCGATATTCCGTTGTTTTTAGTGTCCTGAAACCTGCCTTTGCCGCTAACCGAGATCTAGCTCACGGGCAAAATACGTTTCTCTGATAAATTTATCAAGCGTATTCTTATGACCAAAGAAACTCGTAACTTGTGATGATGCCGACAGACAAACTAGAACAGAACCAGGATAATCGAGTGAGATATACTATAGAATGTGGGCGAGCGAAAACGTACTAATCAGCCTAGCACTTTCCAGCCGTGCTGCATGTCTAGCTGTCGTCCAGACCACGCAACATCGCAACCTCGTTGTTCCGGATCTATGCTTTTATAGGCAACTGCCGAGGGCTGTTGCCATGCGTGTGCGCAACACCGAAACGAATCTAGATATATACAGATACAGTAGATACATAGAAGAGAAAATTGTGAGTCATTAGCGACACGTAGAACAAATCCGCCAGCCAATATACAACCGCGAGCTCGCTGCTCTTCTGAGTCGCCTTCTCGCGCAGCTACGAGAGCTGATTGTTTTAGTTCTGTGCCTTTGCCATGGCGCGCTACCTTTTGAGAATCAAGCGCGCGACATATTTGCGTCGGAACACCCTTTTTTCCAATGCACTACTATGACCGAAGGACTCAGGACGAGGAGCCGCACAGGACAAAACAGCAGAAAACTAGTGAATACCAGAACAGATGAAACTGAAGAACGACGGGAGTGCTGAAACTAGCATACATCCTGCCCGTGCGCTATTACTTCTACTCTGCCTGCCCTGTCTGCTGTCTGCGTTTCCTTCTCGCCCTACCCTATCTCCCAACCTGTTTCTTCCTTCCCTACGGTTTCTTCCCCTCTCTCCTGTCTCTCTCTCGTTCCTGTGCTGTCTCCTGCCTGCCCCACCCGAATTACCGAACAGAAACAGAACAGAAAAACAAGGAAGGAGGGAGCGAAACGTAGCAATCCTAGTCAGCCATACACCGCTGCGCTGCTTGCTGTCGCCGCCGCCACTCCAACTGTTCCAGTCTGCCTGCCTGCCGCTCCGAGAACAAGGCGCGAATGGCAAAACCTTTACACTCTGAGCAAAACCAGCACAAGTAGCGACACTTGCTGCGATAGCGGAACCGGCCGAAACTCTATTTCCAAACAGCCAGAGTTACTGGAGTTCGGTAGAGGGAGAGACGACGGCACCGCCTTGGCAACAACATCAACAACAAATGTCCCTACTAAAGCCTGAATGCAGCAGCAGCAGCAGCAGCAACAGTACTAGCATACGAACTACTACATTTCCAAACAAACCATTGTTATTGGAGTTCGGTAGAGGTAGGAGAGCGATCGCTAGTCAGCTACTGCTGCTGCAGTAGCAGCATCAGGCGACTGGCTTTGATTTTCTGCACATACCAGCTACGGACGGCAGCCTATCAACGGCAAGTCTCAACTCTATTTCCAAACCACCAGAGTTAGTGGGGGTTCGGTAGAGGGAGTTTTCGACTTTTTTCTGCCGCCGCAGCATAGGTACTACAGAGGAATAAAGGATAATGCCTTCGTAGGGATAAGGGGGTGGTGATAGTGCTGCTGTCGACGACACTCTTTTTCCAAACCACCATAGTTATTGGTAGAGGGAGTGCCGGCAAAACAGCACCATCACCTGCTGTCAACTTTCCTTATCCGCGAATGGCAAAACCTTTACACCCTGATGGGATGCCGCTGCAGCAGAGTTAGCGAGCGTGATGACAGTAGCTGCCGCATTAGTAGCAGCAGTAGCAGCCGAAACTCTATTTCCAAACCACCAGTTCGGTAGAGGGAGAAACGACTGTTACTGCTGATTTTGCTACTAGTACTAATGCGACAGTTTTTGACATCAGCTGCTAACCCTGCCGAAGACGACCCCCTCACACATAAAGAGCGCTAATGATCCTTCCGCAGGTTCACCTACGGAAACCTTGTTACGACTTTTACTTCCTCTAAATAATCAAGTTCGGACATCTTTCCGTCAGCCTAGGGTGCCGCCGATCGCCCCCGCCGAAGCGGAGTTTGGTGTACGAAACGACGGCTACCGGAGGCGCCAGTCCGATGCCCTCACTGAATCATTCAATCGGTAGTAGCGACGGGCGGTGTGTACAAAGGGCAGGGACGTAATCAGCGCAAGCTGATGACTTGCGCTTACTGGGAATTCCTCGTTCATGGGAAACACTTACAATCCCCAATCCCAATCGAGTAGGGGTTTCAACGGGTTACCCGCTCCTTTCGGAGGGGGAAAGCACGTTGATCCCTACATTGTAGCGCGCGTGCTGCCCAGGACATCTAAGGGCATCACAGACCTGTTATTGCTCTTTCTCTTGCGGCTAGACGCCGCCGATCCCTCTAAGAAGATATTACGACGGACGCCCCTCGCTGAGGCCCGACGAACGAGGCAGGACGGGGACCTAGGAAACCGCCGCAACTTCGACCCCGAAAAGCGAGAATGTACCGCGCGCACTACTACTCCCACACCGAAAAGGCAGTAGGCAAAGACTGAGAGCGGACGGAAGGTAAGCTACGATACGCGCGGCAACCCCACGAGGGAGGCTGTTCGCGCGGCACGTAACTCCCATCCTTATCATCATCAGCTTCGCACTTACCCATGGCGGAAAGCAGCAGCGGCAGCGGCCTTAGACACCGCCCCTCGGGAGCTACGACGGCCCTGGGTGACCCCCGCCCGCAAAACCCCGCGGTCGGAAACCCCATCTCGGGAGTCGATCCGCCGACTAGTTAGCAGGGTAGAGTCTCGTTCGTTATCGGAATCAACCAGACAAATCGCTTCACCAACTAAGAACGGCCATGCACCACCAACCACCGAATCAAGAAAGAGCTCTCAATCTGTCAATCCTTCCAGTGTCCGGGCCTGGTGAGTTTCCCCGTGTTGAGTCAAATTAAGCCGCAGGCTCCACTCCTGGTGGTGCCCTTCCGTCAATTCCTTTAAGTTTCAGCTTTGCAACCATACTACCCCCGGAACCCAAAAACTTTGGTTTCCCTGGGGCTTCCCGTCGAGTCGTGGGAATGACGCCGACGGATCGCTAGTTGGCATAGT
>JABUQX010120476.1:0-36342 GCA_015478945.1 Trachelipus rathkii | reverse complement strand
TATTAGTTGCGAATCATATTAAAAAGAGTTAGAGGACGCGATGAATTCTTTAGCCACTGGGTTCAGACAAGAGCCAAAACCATTTAGGGTTTAGAGTTGGAAGCTTGGGTAATCCACGGAATGCAGAGTTAGAGTGCAGGCATTGATGTGTTTAGTTAATAGTCAATAGAGAAAGACCCCACCTCATGGGTGCAAATCTGCATATCATACACGCACACAATCTTATTAACAAAAAACAAATTAAAAACAGAACAAAACCAAGGAAAAGAAAAATTATTCGTACGCTAAATCCTATAATTTTAAAACCTGAAATTTTAAAAAAGTTACAACTCTATTTACAGCAAATATCTAAAATATGAATAATCAAAAGGTTAAAACACACTCGCCGCAACTCACGACACACTCCAAAATTGCGTACAATAAAAAGAAAAAAAACTATTAACTCAAGTGAAAAAGTAAAAAGTTAGAATGTGTATAAATCTATAGAATCTAAATGGTCTAATCCCTAAATAGGTATGCTACTGCTAAAACCCAATGCAGTTGCGAGAAACGCTAAAAATATAACTTAAAAAGAAGTCGAGGAAAAAAAAAACATACACCATTGTACTAGCAGTATATATATTTGAAACTAGTTGTTATATTTAATTCTAAAAGATTCTTCGCATTAATTTTCACCCAAAATAGTAAAAAGTATCGGCCTACAGTATCGAGCCACATATAAACCGTAAAAAATACCAATACCGATAAACACACAAATGGTCGATACTGCCAATACCGATACCGATACTATCGGTACATCGCCTAATATACTATATATATATATATATATATTATATATATATATATTATATATATATATATATAAGTTATATATATATATATTTATATATTATATATATATATATATATGTATATATTATATATTCAAATATATGAAATATGTGTATTACCAGCAAAATTCAGCCTTTTTTTTTTAATGACTCAAGAAAAATCAAAATTTGAAGTTACATCTATATTTAATAGATGTATCTCACATTTGGAGTTTCTTAATGTTGTAGAATTATGAAAATAATAAAAATGTCAAAATAAATATATAAAAATTTTTTTTGGAAAATTCCATTTTCCAAAAATTGATTTCGGGGGAAAACCGGTAATTGGCATGGGGGAAAAACGGTAAATTAAATATTACTACGTTTGTGCTTGTCCAAAATTAACTTTAATTAAATTTAAATTTAAAACGACCTTAATAATGTATAATAGAGTAAATTTGAATAAAAAAACATAAGTCCAAGTCATATTTTATTGACATTTTCCAAATGTGAATTTTTTCTAAAATTATGAAATTTTATTTTCATCATTTTATGCTAATATTAAACATTTGAAAAAAAACATTTTAATAAAAACATTATAATTTTAATTACTTTAATAAGTAATAATAATAATAATATAATAATAATAATAATAATAATAATAATATTTAAACTTAACAAAATAGGCACTTTATATTACGAGTAGTCCTACGTACGCACATCTCACACTAAACTTGTTGACAAAAAAAAATTTACAATATTATAATTTGTAAATTATGACAATCAAATTTAAATAATTTCTAATAATAATAATACTAATAATATCAATAATAATGAAGTAATAAACATGATAATTAAATAAAAAAAAAGATATAATTAATTAATAACACAAAATGAAACAATAATAATATTAATAAAAGTATTTTTCATAAAAATTCAAAATAGGTATGTATCATACTAATATTATGAAATTAAAATAATATTAATAATGTTAATAGTAATATATAAAATATTAATAATAATAAAATAATAATTAATAATAATAATAATAATAAATAATATTATTATTATTCATATTATTATTATTAAGTTATACTTATTATTAATATTATTAATTATTTATTATTATTATTATTATTACTTATTAATATTATTATAGAAAGATACGTATAGAAAACATTAAACAAATGTGTCTTATAGACTATGATACATAAAAACTTAAAAAAAATATTAAAAACTAAAAAACAAACCAGAGTGATATTTCTAATAAAGTGTGATAATTACCCGGTTTCCCCACACCCCTACCCGGTTTTACCTTGAAAGACAAAACACTAATAACTTTAACAGAATAAGCTTAAAGATTTTAAATTTTTTTACATGAAATGTTAAAAATAGACTTCCCCAATATGCATATAAATTGAAATTTGATATCTTCATTCTACAACATTCGCAGGTCTTTAGAGATTTTTTGCGATATTTAAAGAAAAAAATTTGGGGCAAATGGGGGAAATTTTTTTTTTTACCTATAGGTGTAAGTTATTTACTATAAAATACATTATATAGGGTTAAATATATCTATTTACTACTTAAAAAACTTTCTCTAATTGAAAATTTTTATTAAAAAAAAATCATGAAGAGATTATAAAATTACGGTTTACCCATTTTACGGTATTATACCATATATATATATATATTATATAATTATATATATATATATATATAAATATATATATATATATATATATATATATAATATATATATAATATAATATCCATATATATATATATATATATATTATTAGGATGTGCCGAATATTCATAAGTATCGGTATTCGGCCTATTCAGCCAAAATACCGAATATTCGGTATTCGCTTTGTGCCGAACTATTCGGGCCGAATATTGAGCTTATAAACAATAAAATTATTTCACTTCCTACTTTATTTCAATGTAAAATTGAAATTTTAGAAACTGATTTCCAAAAAAATAAAATATAGCCAAATTATGTAGCCAATATGAGCAAAAATCTTTATCATTTGTCAGATCCTATAAGGCCTTTGACATTTTTCAATAATTCTTAAATAATATAAATTCCATTTAGTGATACTGGGATAATGACCAAACATGTAGCTGGTATTAAGGAGAGTGGCTTGCTACCAATTTCATATTATTCACATCACGTAAGTATTCACTAAAAATATCAATATTATGTCAGAAGTCTGTTAAAGATATTTTATTTACTGCAGAAGCATATCCTCTCATTTTCACCAGTGCAGCAACGCAGCGGGCAAAGCTTAAAACTTACACGAAGCAAGCTGAAGTCAAACAGGCACTAAATTAATCAAGACGTTTCACACGCCTGAAACGAACTTATGATTTATGCTTAAAAGGATTGTCTGAACAAAAAGTTCCCCTATTTCCAAATACGCTGCTGAATGCAATCAGAAATGTTGACTGATTTTCAGTGCAAAATTATTCCATTTACTTGAGCCATTTGAAAACATCACTAAAACAAGCATTAAACGTAAAGTAACAGTCCCCCGATTGGTCCCTTCCATTTTAGCAATAAATCTCTCTCCATATTAGCTATTATTATTCACCGTTTTTTTCTTGATAATACTACTCGTTGTGAAGAAGCTTAAGAAATCCAAGTAGAAAAAATGACTTTCTAAGTTTCTATGTGTGAAACATCTTTGTGTGTAGCTACTCTTCTAGATCTCGGGATTCAAGGCGGCTTAATTTATTCAACCATGAATCAGATGAATCTAGTAAAAAAATATGGTCGTTTTGAGGCATGGAAAGAAATCTATGAAAATTTAGCTCCTGACTCTTTCTGCTGACGATGATTCAAGTAGTGGGGAAAGTGAAATCTGAAGGTTCCATTTTCACTTTAATGGATTGTTTTAAAGAAATTGTCGCATCAAAATCGTCATTACAGAAAAGAAAGTGAGAGTGAAAAAAAAGAAAGTCCCATGTCTTCTGACGATGTGATTATTGTTACAAAAGTAAAAGCCTACATACGGAATTACATCAAGAAAATAAACAAAATATATAAGTTGCCTACTTTGGGACCAGTGAAGACAATGATATTCCCTTCAATTGGTGTAAAAACACTGGAAATAGTTTTATGAATTTGAAAAAACTAGCAATAAAATACCTTTCAGCTCCACCGTCATCAGTCGAAAGTGAAAGAATTATTAGAACAGGAGGAAATATTTGAAGCCACAAGAAATAGGTTATCCCCTGAAAAAGGAGAAACTGCTAATGCTCTGTCATTTTAACCTTAAAGCTTATTCAAATGTGAAGTTTATAGTTTAATATCTTTAACTACGAAACTTTTCAATTCTCTTGATTATTTTTAATATGTGAATGGTTGCTATAGGTAAGAAATAGTATTTACTTTTTGTTTTATTACCTTTGTATTAAACAGTATTAGTAATACCTAATTTTGTATGGGTTACGCAACTTGATTATGATGTGCTTATTCAAAAATGTAATCGGTTTTTGCGAATCACATCGCATTTGTGAGATATTTCTGGAAAAGTTTGTAAAATTTGATGATTTTTACCTTTTTAAGAGGTTTATCACAATTATTGGATATATATATATATATATAATAATATATATATATATATATATTATATATAATATATATATTAATATATATATATATTATAATAATATTATATATATATATATATAATATACTAATAGAATATATATATAATATATATATATATATGAATGGCTACATGATAGCAAGATGAGAAAAGCCGCTTACTTGATGGGAAAGACATGGCTTTTGATAGATAATATGTTAACATTATAATACAAATATGAAATAAAAATAATATGGACAAACAATGAATTGCAATAGAAGAATGAGGTTTAGTTAAGTGCAAACAGACCTACGATGTAGTAACTTTCTCTCTCGTAGACGATCGTACTGTGCATTAGCGTCTGGAATATCCCTCATCAAGCTCCAACAATATTCGGCCATCATATTGATATCCCACTTGCCCAGGTAACGTCCTTCCATGAACTTTAGATCTAGATATGGAAGCGTTCACCCCTGCTCATCACTAACATATCGCCTAGGTTATCCGGAAATTTACTTAGGTGAGAATGTAATAGTGCAACTTATACTCATTTCACATCCATGAGAATGAAACTGTCTTGCAGTTCCTGTACGATGCTTAGGGTTCTCGGATGATTACCATGATTCCCCCATGAAGCAATTCTCTGCTTGGATGCTACATCTGAAAAAGCCAATTTCTCTTAACTCGCTCTTGCCTCTAAACACAGTATGCACTCCAGGCGTTTTGCTCTCGACGGGAGTCGCGTCCATTTTTTACGGAGCCTTGTCCTTTTTTGTGGGCCATGAGAGCGGTTGGTTAGAGGGGTTAAATCAAATCAGGAAAATAATTTTTGCGCATACTCATAGCGTGAAGCATTCGACCATCATGCGTGCAAGCGGGCCCTTCACAAAATTGTTTCAGTCAACAACCCAAGGTTTTTGTTGTGTGTAGTGAGATGTAATGATGATGTTTTCTCTCATACTAATGGGTTCCCGATACGATGTCGCACGACTCTCGCCGATCAAGGTTTCTCCTTCACTCTCTCTGGTGGGGCCTATCTCTTTTGGTCTCACAAGTGAATTCCTGTGTGTCGCTGTCCGTGTCTGTCCTAAAGCACAGGGAAGCAGGGATATTTGTGGGTGTGAAATACACTGCTTGATTGACTGAGAGAAAAATGTTTGTCTACCAATATTTGATTAGTTTCGACCGCATTCTTATTCATCCTTATGTAACCTGATTTATGAGTCTTTTGCCAAACTCTGATTTTTGCATTACCCTCTCTCATCCTACATGAAGGTTTTACCCTTACTTGTTGCCTTGTCTGGAACAACACACACTTTTAAACTGCGTCTGTCTTGCTAAATAAGGGACACAAGTCAAGGTTCAACTAAAAAACAGTTACGCCACTCACCTGAGCACGATTTCGATTATTTTTCCAGGATAATTTTAGATATGTTATCGTCCTCCATATACGTCGCAAGATAGGTTTAGGACCATGTGTGCATACTCACTTTGCCATCTTATACCCAACGCGATTTCATCACAAGTAACTATATAGACTGGGAAGAGCCTTTCTCCTGCATTCTCCTCTAGTCTCGGTTTACCTCTTCGAAGCATTTTAAAATTAAACTTACATTGTACGTATGATCCTGGATTGGTTTGCTCCAGTAGGCAATCGGTCTCATTTTGCAAAACCTCGAAACAACAGCGCAGACAAAACTTCTGGTCGTAAAGTTAAAACTCATCACAATATCCGAGATCTCTCTAATTATCACCCTGGTCCCATCTTTTAATATTGTTGGAAACCTACTCGAATTAACTGATCTATTCATTTTCGCCGACACGTATTTTCAATATGGATACAGGATGACTATATGTAGCATCACCAGAGTTCCTACTTGGGTAGCACTGTCCGTTACATTGTACCCCGAAGTGATAGTAAGAAACTTAACTCAATAAAATGCTTCCCGAATAGTCTTGTCCGCTATAGTAAAATATCTGAATAGCGTACAGTAGATTGGTGTATGTCGTGAAGGGTACACGTCTCTATACAGCCTAACGAGTGCGAACATTGAATTTTTGTCATTTTCCTAGGAATATCTCGCCAAACTACCAAAATTGAAAAAAATAAAGTATGCTACACACATCTTACTAGATGAGTGCCGAAAACGGATTGTAATTATAAGCACACATAATACCTGAGAAATTCTGATGACGTATGGAATCAGTGCACTCTTCCTCAGAAATTTACTATATATACTCAATGTGAGCTCTACTAAATTAAATGCTCAAATATTAAAGAGCCATCACTTTAAATCACCTTATATTTATATCGTTTGACAGTATATTCTATAGTTACTCTTTATTATGTGCCCTAAATGGGAATGATATATACTTTGTTCGGGATACACTATATTAGAATAACTAATATCGGTGAATATTTCTTAACCACCCCTTCTACTCATTTGGCCGAAACTTACAGCGAAAGAGATGATCTATATATATCACGCGAGCCGGTTAATACTCCTCGGCCTTCACACGTATTTCGGCGAATTTACTTATTTTATTTCCGAATAATATCACGGTGTTTATTTCTCTCCGGATCGCATTTTTCAACTATTCCAGCACTCTTCCTCCCTTAAGCTTTATCTTCATCGTAGAATTGCTAATTATGATATATATATAGATAAGACGTACAAGATAAAAGTAAAATCTATTTATATATATATACATTCTAAATATAAGTCTAAATCACTTCGTTTAAAAAATATATAAATTACATATTACAAATTCAGAATTATTTTCAAAAGTGTTACGGTTAAATATTGGTACTTAATTGGTATATATAATATATATATAGCGCACCTAATCAGTATAAAATTAATATGGTAATAGGTATATGATATAGTATATGACCAGCGGACGTTATTATACAAGTATGAGTATTAGATGGAGAGTATGCGGAGAGAAGTAACGACTGCGGGCTCAACAAGACGTAACCCGACTAGAAGGGTACCTCTCCTCCACTCTTTCTCGTAAGATACGAGAGTTCAAAAAATTAGAAGGATTTCGAAGTCAAGAAAAATTGATACGTAGATGATAGGTTTGTGATGTTCAAAAAATAGTGGTTCGAATGTCTAGTAAGCACAGCAACCACCTGACACCATCAGTGGTAATACGGAGCAGATCTTCGTAACGGAGGAAGTTAGTCTTCAGGACTCTGTAAGCCTGCTGACTTGAATGACTTTATTCAAAGAGGATTGTGAACGTAGATAACATATAAACAGGTTTATAACAATCTAAGCTTTTTACCTAGAGAATGGTTTATAAGGGACTATAGATCTTTTCTTTCCCGATCTTTATTGCGATAACTGAGTCTATCAGTTACTAAGTTCAGACAAGTTTACTCAGATATGTTTCTTGAGTTAGAATAATAATGTCAATAAATAACAAATGATAAAGGATATTGACACACAGTAAAAAGTATTATTTTTACTAAACATTCCAAAGATAAATATGATACAAATTTAGGTGGGAGGGATGTAGTGTTTTTTTGTGTTGTAAAAAGTTAATAGTAACACAAATCCAACCCCAACATATATAGAATAAATAAATATATATAATTAGAATAATGGAATTCAGTTAATACACCTTGGAGAAAAGTTCAACGTATCCAATGTGTAAAATATGTACTAGAGCACAGACAAGCTCTGGAATAGATCTGAGAGTGGAAATATATTACCGAACGCTTCCAAATATTGCTTCATGCATAGAAATGAAGGAGAAGTAAGAAATTCCGACACTCAACATTTATAAACACATTATATGCTATGACTTAACTGAATTATGACTGGGTGGAGAAATGGTTCCATAGTAGGGAGTATAATTTATCGGATGTTCACAACTACTGTCTGAATATAAGTACTATCAGAAGAAAAGACTCAGAGCTGAAACCCCAATACGTTAATAGAATGCAGGGAGAAAGACCATATATAATGATAATACTCTAGCGATCTTCCGAAAACTAAAACTCCACGGAAGAAATAGATATTCATGATATAGTAAGATCCAACCTTTACAGTATAATATTTTATATATATAAATAGCACTGAGAGAAAATAAATTCTTAACTAATGGAATCTCACTCCAAAGAGTTTAATCAGCTTAAAACGGATTCAGGAATAGTAGTTAATCCCTCAAATAAAATAAGAAGAAGGGTAATTCAGCGTAATGTAAATTCCCAGCACTAAAAAAGATCATACAGCCCACAATTATAAAAGGTAAGTCCACAATTAAAATACCTCTGATCCAATATTAAACAATAATTGGTATTTTATATTCAATAATTTATATATATATTATTATATTTAGTCAATATTTGTGACAGTTAATAAGAAATAGTCACATATCGTATTCCACTAAGAAACATTACCCTGGTATAATCCAATAGGGGTTTCTATATGGGGACAAATGGATGTCATGACTTCACAAGCAGCAGTACACTGTAACAAAGATGGCAAGTTTACTATCTAGAATATTAAACATGTTATTTATTAGGAATTATAATTCCAACTAATATAATGTGGTTTAAGTTATATCACTTAAACCTTGGAAATAACCTAAGCTAAGATTATGCTTTTCAAATGATTTCTTCAATAATAGGTGTATATATTGATAGTGAGTACGGGTAAGCATTACTTAATGTGAAATAATATAAAATTATCATTGATTGTCTGACTGACTATGTTTTTAATTAGTTTTTTACTTTGTTTATAATTTAATTAATATAGTTATATCTTAGATAAAGAATCAAATAAATTTATAGCACATAAATATGTACAATTTACCATATTACACCATAAGATTGAATATAAGAGTAATATTTAAATTAACAGGCTGAGCAAAAATTAGGTTGCAAACGTCCATGAACTGTATATTAAAAACATTTCCGAAAAAAATAATAGCGAAATTATGCCAATTGACACCATGGAATACTAATGATCAATATTCTTCCCATATATAATATATATATAATATATAATATAATATATATATATTATATTATACTATATTATTATAATAATTATATATAATAATATATATATATTATATATATATATAACTATATATTAAAAATCTATTTAATATATATACCTATATATATATAATATTATAATAATATATATATATATATATATATATATATATATTATATTATATATATATATTAGATTAATATATATATATATCGAATAGTATATATCTATCATGCTATATTCTATCTACTTATAGTATACTCGTCTCCACTGCGACTCCTCTCTGATGGCTTATATTACTCAGGGCCTCATATAGTATATTATTATACTATAAGTATATACTATATAAATATAATATAGTTATATATATATATTATATATATGTATTTTTATATGTATATATATAATATACGTAAATTAATATATATATATAAATATAATATATTATATATATATATATATATATATATATAATATAATATATTAATATATATATATATAATATTATAATATAATGATATATATATTAAATATTATATATTGTATTATATTATTAATATATAATTATATAATATATAATTTAATCATTTCAATAGTATCATAGACACACGATTAACGACGCACGTATGAAATTAGGATGAAATAGACAATTCAATTAAATTCTCTTTGACTGGCAAATGATGATAGTACTGTTTCAAGTTAGCGCTTTATGAGCAGATGGTAAATGGATATTTGACATATGAACAAACTTGAGATTTTTAAAATGAAAGGAATGACAATTGGCATCATACTCAAATCCGTACCATAAATACCTTCTGTATACATTCATACTTACTATCTCTGAAGGTTAATGGTTTATTATTGCCAGCACAAGTACCTCATTTCTTAACTATATGACCTCTTCGCTTCTCTCGCAAATACTTATCACCACTCACTATAGTCAGTTTGGCTTTGGGTCCTCATAGTGGACTCATTCACCATATCGCAGAGTTAAAAACAGCTGGCATTTTCCTCCTCACTTGCGCAAGGCGAGAAGAAAGTCCTGCCAAGCATTTATTTTCTACATAGTTTACAGGCCGCTTTTATATTTGAAATAGGTTCACCAACGAATATTATTGTGTATAAAGGAAGCTTGCAAGTTTGCCTCGTACATAGGTATCACACTATGAAATACATGCATATGCCTCACAAAACCTTCCCTTATCTATTTTTCATTGGCATTATTATATTATATACTAATTAACTAAGTTATTATAATTCACTACTTATCTGACTTTATTACATCTCTCCTAATACCTTTCATTTCTATATATATTGGCCTCCTTACTACTATCCGGTTACTCCTATGTCCATTTCCACGGGCCTCACTCCTACAATTGTAACTATCTTTTATTACTGGTATACCTATACTACTTACAACTCTTTATAATATAACCCAGCAACTCATCCCTTAGCATTTATTCAGACCACATCTATAAGTCGTATACTACGATTCTCATACTTACTATAAATATAGTTCCTACATAGTACTACATACTCTTCAGTTGTGACTATATATACTTTTCATAGGTCTATAGTTCTCATCGTCACATACCCTACTATATGCTCATTATATATAACTATCTTACTATATAGTATAATATTATCTTCAATTACATATAATACGAATATATATATACGTAATATATTTATATATAATGTATCTAATTATTACTACACTTATCTCATTTATTATCATCTTACTGTCTCTTTTACCTATAAGCTATATTATCCCTCTAAATAGTATGAGTTCAGGCTCAATACTCCGCGCCTGTGATAGTCGCGCGAGTGAATCCGATCGGTATCCGCCTATCCGGGCCATAGTGTCTTTTGACTATCTCGGATATTCGGGCCGGATCATGTCACTCGTTTATCCGCCGGCTTAACGCCTGGGGAGATAACATTACTTCGCCTATGTAGGGTTCTTCCTCGTCTTGGGATAATATTGCAGAATAAGAATTCAACTGTACTCCGACTACTACAATATATATACTATAATTCAATATAGGGAGTCAAAATACATATCTCAATAAATAAATGTATATTTTTATTTACTATATATATTATATAATTCACCTAGCATGAGGGTGACACTATTCTGATTACTTCATAGCAAAATATAGTAGGTATAGATATAATAAAACGTCATCCATACGCTTATATATATATATATATTAATATATATATATATATATATAAATTTATATACTATATTACACGCATTGTTAGCATTTCGATTTGGGCTCGTTACCAAATTCTGGTTACCCAATGTATATTATTTTATTCAAATCATTTATGTTTACTGTACAATACATTTTATCTGAAATTTGGCTTGGGCGACATGTTTCATTAAATTATATTCATTATAACTTAAGCTTAAGAAAATTTGATAATAAAAGAAAAAAGTAAAATTGCAGTTATGAAATCTTTTCTTCATGCATTTAAGCCTTTAAGTTTTGTTAATTATTATTATTTACAAAAACTTTAATAAAATACCGAATGCTAAAAATACCGATTTTTCGGTGTTGCTGCCAAAGGTTACAAAAGATGCCCAACGTTGTACAAATTGTGGACTATTAATTTTGGCATCACTGAAATTCCACAATTTTTTTGGTTGTCCTCTAATTGCGGAAATATAGACATTCCGCTAGCTGCAATTCCGCAAACTTTTTTCAAATTATCGCAATCGCAATTACACAATTTATTTTGGATATTCCGCAATTTGAGGAATTGCGGAACCCCCGCACCTCTATATATATTATATAATATATATATATATAATATTATATTATTATATACTTATAATATATTAGATATATATATTATATATATAATTATATATAATTATATATATATAATATAATATTTATATAGTATATTTTATATATCTTATATATAATATACTATATATATTTATATAATTATAATATTATATTATATACTTTATATATATTTATATATATATATATAATACAAATGTGTCTCACGAGTTATTGTTCACAGCGGTGGTATCACCGTATCAAGATGTTTAAGTATGAAAATGTGTAAAGAATTATAAAGGCTTCGATTATTTAATTCATTAAGGAGGATGGGATATTGTTACGTTGGTGTCTGCGCATACGCGCAATACGAAGAACCGCGCACAAACATGCAAATGTTCGAATGGGATGATATATGTTTTATGGCTTCTGTGAATTGCACATAAAAAGATGATGGTGGACTTTTCCTATCTCGACATTATTTTATACGCGTGTTCGTTTCACGCAAAGAGTGTACCCGATAAACAACTAGACGTCATCCGTAGACATCATGTGCTTACAAAAGCCGAAACGTGTCAATATGAAATAATTAGGTTAAATTCAATAGGCATATCCCAATAGTATTTAAAAATATTAACGATACAGCTAACAAAGGAATTAAATTAAAATAACTAATGCATACAAAAGAATGCTTTTAGGATTACATGATATGTACTATTGTAGACTAATAAATACGGGCCATGGAATGTGTTACACATACAACTGACCAGCTATTCATGATGGAGGTTATTTCATAACAACAAATTATGCGTAATAAGTGTAGTGAAACGGTAAACTTCAGAGTGGTTTGTTAGTCAGAGCCATACATTTGGAACATGCCACGTGAACAGTATACGCAGGACGAAAAGCGTGACATGTTTGAGGTGTACATTACGCAAAACAGGAATGCTCGCTGGGCTGCTGCAGAATTTGGACAACGTTATCCACATCGACGACCGCCGAGCCAAATGGCATTCCATAAGAGTTTACAGACGGTTTCTAGGTACAGGGTCGATGAGTTCAATCCCCCTCATCACATTATGGATGGGGGTCGTGTCCGTACATTCGCCGTCGAACTGGACGTTCTGTTATACACCCATGGAAAATCCAATGTCCTGCATTACGACAGGCTAGTTCGGTCTTGGGAATATCGAAGAAACCATACGACGGATCGTGTGCTTTACAAAATGTATTTATATAGGCCACACATTGTGCATGGTTGCATCGTGGAGACCAAAAAAGGGCTGCTGATCCGGGCTGTTCATGATTGCCTTCTAATGGACTGTACCGGACTTATTAGAAATATCTTAGGACCTATGAATCGTGAGCGTTTACCCATAACGGGTTTATGTATAACCAGGGTGGGGACTTTCAGACAATTGGCTGGAAACATGAAGCCTCCATTATCAATCATTCACTAGCCTATCACCAGGTTTCTTACTCAGTCAACGTTTGGTGTGTTATACTCAATAGTAGGATTATCGGGCCTTAGTTTCTGCGAGGTGAAATTTGAAATAACAGCGTTACCTCCATTTCCTGACAGAATTGTCCTGTTTGACCTCCTGAGTGAATACCTTTAAGATTCACAACGAATTAATATGATTACTTAAGCATGATGGTGCCCAGCACATTATATGCAGGATATAGTGTATGACTTACCTCGACAGAACTTTCCGGGAAGATGAATCGGAAGATCTGGTCCATCTCCATGGCCTGCGCGTTCACTCCGACTTAAAACTACTGGACTATTTCTGTGGGTTGATCTCAAAGCATACCGTGTACGCTGGGTTTAATGGCCCAGTAACTTCGCCGGATGATTTTCGCCGTCAATAACCAACGCATGTAGGGTAATCAACCCGGCGTCACTGTCATTGGCATGCAATGAAACCTGGCGACAGAGGGCTGAGGCAGTATTCGCGTGGATGGTTTCGTCTTCGAACAGCATTTGTAAATACTGTATGTACAAGTTGAAACAACCTGACGTTTTTCTCCCTTCTTGCATGCTGTGGATAAGATTCATAGTTGTAAATTTGTTATGATACTTTAACAACGTTATTCAATTACATGTATCGATATTATGAGCGGTCTTGAATACCATTGTTTTCCTCAACCTTTTCACATTCACGTTTAAAACTATTGTTTTTTAACATTGACGCGTTATGGGTACATTGCGTGAAAACAAAGAACCGTATCAAAAAATGTTGAGAGGAAGAGCCCACCTCATTTTTCATGTGCATTTCACAGAAGCCATAAAAAAATATATCATCCCATTTGACATTTGCATGTTTGTGCGCGGTTTTCGTATGCTCGATGCGCATGACTACCAACGTAACATACCCCATCCTCCTTAATGAATTATAATAATCGAACCTTATTATTCTTACACTATTTTCATATCTTAAACATCCGTACGTGTGATACACCGCTTTAACCATATAACTCGTCAGACAGCCTTGTATATATTAATATTATAATTTATATATATATAATATATATATATATAATATATATATAATATATTATTATTATATATATATATATATATATATATAATATATATATATATAAATATAATAATTATTATATATACTGGAAACGGTATAGCACAGGACTTTACATATTTTCTGAAAAAATTTCTAAGTCCAAAACTATATATCGATATGTATATATAATATTAATTTATAAATATTATAATAATAATAATAATAAATAATAATAATAATAATAATAATAATAATAATAATAATAATATAATAAATATAATATATATATAATATACGTAATATAATAGAATATATAACCTAATATATATATATTATATTTTATAATATAGTATATATATATATATATACTATATTATATATAGTATATATATAATATATATATATTACTTAATCATATATATAATTATAATATATAATATTATATATATATATATAGTATATATATATATATATAATATATATATATATATATATATATATATATTATAATATATATATATACAAAGGTGTATGCCACCGTTAATGAGAAAGTTAACGTCGTTAAATCTTAATCGTTAACAAAAAATAATTAACGGCCGTAATCATTAAAGCGTTTTATCGGTAAAGAAGTGTAGCGGAAGTTAACGTTTAATCGTTAACGTTAAGTCTTCAATTTTTTGGTTTTCTGTTTTTTTTTTTTTTTTTTTTTTTTTTTTTTTTTTACAGTTAGCACACCACTCATGGGCAGAGCCCTATTCAAGGAGGGTATGTTGCACTGCCAAATTTCATCCGCTAGCGCGAATTACGCAGAGTCCCATGAACATAACGCAGAGCTTTAAAGTGAAGGGAGATTAAATTCAGCAGGACAAACAGAAGATGGAAGAGATCCACCAGAACCAGTAGGTGAAGGAAAAGAAAACACAGCAGCAAACTAGCCTAGACGCAGTTACCTAATATCTACACAAATATCGTGGCGCAGATTACATCACCCTTGTGCAACCTAGGCTCGTAAAACGTGATCTGTGGTACGCGAGTGGTAATTTCCTCGAACACCTGCGCGCTGCTGATACCTATAGAAGAGAAGATAAAGCCACCCAACATGCGCCGCAAAAGATAGAGTATCAAGATGAATCTGAAGTACATAACAGTTAAAAGCCTTTTGGCTTTGACTCGACCCTGTCCAAAAGCGGGTGAAACAAGAGCCCCCCAGATATGATAGCAGTACTCTATAAGGCCGGATGAGACCATTGTATAGCTGGAGTAACTGAGAAGAGGAAAAAAAAAGTTCTCGCAGTTCTAAAACAGATACTCCTCAGATTTCTTTTTGAGGCGCTATCCCAGCGATACTGTGCTTCGGCGGGTGTGTGATGATGAGGTTCTCCAAAAGGAACCATTTTTTTTATTGTTATAGGCAAGGACTGTTTATATCGTCCAAACCCGAGAGAACGAGCTAAGAACCGTTCAAAAACGAGGATAGGAAATTAGAACCGTATTTTAGAGCAGGGAGATTTGTCAGAAGTTGCTGCCGTTTATTTAAGAATTGCAATGTCACAAGGTTGAGACCGACCCCACTCGCCACTATATCTATCGTAAGCATCTTTGAGCCGAATAGAATCGGAAAATAAGACGAGAAAAAGCAATTCTACGAACAGTATAAGAGGCCATGCAGAATAATGAAATAGCAGTGACTTTTAGAAAGAATGAAGCGGTCGAGTCATTGGCATGTGAGGGGATAGAGTTAATGTGCAGGTGAGAAGAAGGTCATTAATGAAAGTAGGAATAAAGTAGAGATGAGACGAAACCATGAGGAACTCCACTATTGACAGAAAAAAGAAGAAGAAGTCGCTCCATTTCAACCATTAGCCGAGTTTAGCGACCTTGAAGAAATGCGTTTAGAACTAGTAAAGCAAAGAGAAGGAGCGAAACGGAGGGAGCTTGAGGGAGAAGCAATGATGGAGCCGTTGCTCAGAATGATACCACCGGTTTCAAATGCTTTGAGACCTTATGTGCAAGCTATTACCACATACGCAAAGGTTCTGCAGTAGTTTCCATTTAGAGCAGTGCAAGAGCGATGACAAACCATCAAATTCGTACTAAGTTAAATAGGAAAGTATACGCCAGTAGACTCTGTTGAACACCAAAATAACTGATACTATCGTCACGATTTGGGCTAAAAAAACGTAGAATGCGATTCCTAATGGATGCTCTAAGAACTTGCACTGCTTGAGATCAGGCGTCTCTCAAAGATCTACGAAACTCTATGAAATCTTACAACTAGAATGTTCCCTCAATTGCTAAGACCGATTATTAAGTGAAGGATCAGACAGCGGCTTTCCTTTTTCGTTCCTGCCTAGGTTATGACTGTGCGTGCTATCCAACACTGATTCGATCCCGGCAACCACGTTGTAAAGTTATTAAAAGACATTTTATGAGTATATAGTCGAGCGTCATTACCCTCGCAAGCCTTTCTTCTTCGATCATCACGGTACTGTCGAGCCCACGAGAAGCTATCATTCTCCACCTCTCAAAAATTTTCGCGGCCCTTGTCCTATTTCCAGCATACCCCTGGTGTGAACGGATGACTAATTACCTCGGCCAATCTTAATTAAACGCTCCCGCCTGCCATTCGTCTTCCTCCTCTCTCAGCGCTCCAGATAAAAGCCAATAAATATATCAAAATCGCGACGCATATGCCAGAATTAGAAACTCAACTCCCAGAGGAGATCTTCCACTCGATTTCTAGTTGGAATTTTGATCCATCCAATCTGACATATAGTAAAATATGTTTATCTATACTAGCTACACCACTACTCTCATAACATCTAAATCATGATGTACTCAGCACCTATAAAAATCTGATAATGATGAACACAACATTAGGCTTCTAATACAAACTCCGTACCTGATCAGTCTATGCGTATTAACCGCGTTCTAAACGGCATTTATCTGTGCGAAATTTTACTACTGACTAGATCAACACCCTATTCCCTGTCAGTACTCAGCTAATTCTTCTTTCAATATTTCATAACACACTATGCTGAAATATAACACAAAGTAACTCTCTTGCAAAATAATGCTGTTAACAGGTGTATCCGTTTAGTGTTCTTACACCTCATGCACTCACACTATACCGTGAGACTTAGATCGCCAATTGCTTATACGCCTGTACAATTCGCAGTTGGAGCATTTCTCCCGAAACTCCAATATTACTTCGTTCTAGATCGATCCTCCAACCCTTTTATTATTGCTCCTAGGCTTAACCTGAAGTCGCAAAGGCTGTTATTCACGAACATCTACAGAAGGCCACTCCTCACCTATATATATAGTCACTACATACATTGATATTCCCATTAGTCTTCTTACTGCATCTGTCCTATATTAAAAACTAAACTACCAAGTGATCACGTTTGATAGTATGTTCCCCTATATATTGCTATTCCTTGATACTCCAGTTGATCTATGCTCCTTACTCCAACTTTGTTGCCTCTCACTTCCCTCTCAGTATCTTTCTACTCCAACATCTCTGTTTCAAATACTACCCTTATTACATTGTGGTGATTTATCAGGGATTATGCGCCCTGTTAATTTTTCAATTTTCCAATCGTCCTTTTACCCTTATATATTATATTAGGCTACGATTATATTGCTCTCCCTCCCATACTCTTCCGGCACTCTAGCCACTCCTTCCCATGCATCACCCTATATCAGTAAACTTTAGTAGATACTGTACTTCTTTTGAGTTTGAGCCCTCGCCTCTCTCCATATTCACCAGCTCTATTATCCCCATCCTTACACACCATCTAATACATCTAACCAGGTACGTCGTTTTCCCAATTATTATTACATTTGCTATGCATTTTGAACCTAGTTACTAATTTTCGAATTCACGATATGCTCTATGTTGGAGTCGCCTAAGTTAACTCCTATCATCCTCCTCCCTACGATTCTCCTCAATATACGCACGCCATCATCCTCCTCCTTCCTCTCCTCTATTAATCACTCCAATTCATTACCATTCTACCAGCGGATCTTCTTGACGATCAGAAAGAACTCCAACACACTATCCAGCCATATACTCCATCTCTGCGAATCTTCATTGTCGACCTCCGCTATCCCTTCGGACCATCACCTCTCCCTCCGCATCATGTTTCATATGCTTCTACTGTGTTACTCTCTGGTGTGATCTTTACCACTTGTTCACTATGGATCCTTACCCGTACGACTCATCTCCACAAGCAGTATATTTCGAGTTCTCACTCTTTTAGCGATTCCTTCTCGCCGTCCAAACTCCTCACCCCAGCTTCCCTTCCACATTACTCTATATTGACAAAACCCTACATCTATTTATCGGTTGACCTACATTTCTTGCTTATATTAATTAACATACTCCCCTATCGTTTATCGTCAGGCTCCTGGCCTTTTACCTATACTTAGCCACATTGTTCTTCAATCCTTTTTTATTATTTGTGTTATCGAGTCTTCTTCCCCTTACCTCTCATCCCGATATTTCCACCCACGGAGCGTATTGTTTCTTACTTTACTTTCTCCTCCCCTCCACTCCTCTTCCAGCTCCGTCCACCGGTACACCTCCGTTCAAACATTTCTCATTATCCTTATTATTTAGACACTCCACTCATTCTTCGCTTTCCTCACAACTCCCACTCACTTATTTCATTATTATTACTTGCTATTTCTAGTGATATATTTGATATTCTTCGCATTTATGTCATACATATAGAAATTTTTTATACCTAATATAGATAAATTCATTCATAATAGGATTATCACAGGCAGATCTATGATTTTTTTTGAGGGCTTTTACACTTTAACCTTTGCCACTATCAACTGCGATGATGCCGTAGAAGTACTAAAGATCACCAGCGCTAAAAGGAAATATATACCTTTACTTAATCTACACTCATATCGCGCTTGCTTATCTAGATGAGATAAAATAGGATATCTACTTTACTGTACTAATCGTCCTCTATAGACACCTCCACAGTTATTCTCGTTACCATATACTGTAATCTTACTTTCTGTATATAAATAGAGGTGTTTCTCTCTAATCCGTTTGAAGAAGACGCGCTTACTTTTATATCCTATTTTTAGGTGTTATTGGCGTATTCCTTGAACACTACCATCATGCTACGCTCAAAATCTCTCACCTTCCAAATTTCTAACTATTTACCTCTCCAATAAAGAGATATCCAATGGATACTCTTCCACTTTCCTTTCTCCATCATCTTCTATCTCCATCATAGTGAGCTAATTAAATATCTTATATATACCCTAATTCTTATATAGTCGCCGTACTACCATTTTCCCTGGTCCCAACCCCATTACTTCTCATAAGTTTTTTCCTATAGAATAGGCATCCTTCTTCTCCATGAGGTGAGTACGATCTCTGTTGTTAGGAGCGTACACCTTGAAAGATTCTTATATATTTATGATTATTCCAGCTTTTCAATGTACAAACTCATCAATCATCTTACATTATATTTACTAAGTTTCGAACCACTCCTGTCATAGAAAAGGAGACAACTGATTGAGTCTATTGAATGTAATTATTTTGCACTAACTCTCCAATTATGCTATCTTACTCACTCCCACTACTCACCTAGAGAGAACATTAAAACATAAACCATTACTGACTCATTAAATGAGTCACTTTGATTCCCTACATTCATACTCATTCATTCTACACCTCTGATCAATATTTTGCCCACCATACCCAATAACATCTATATGCCTCTCCCTTACTATCACCTCCAAAAATCTCCTCCTGCCTTGTAATCTCTATAAGTAGCTTATATATTAAGCTACGTCATTTTATTAAGTGTAGTTCAGAATTTCATTGTTCACTTATTATCGGTTAAAGGGTCGTCGTTCTTGAATCACGTCCGGTTTACCTAAGGCTACTACGCGTGATAGAAGAATATGTGACAAGCCTATAAGTTTTTTATTAGCCACATCGTTACCTATCCTGTTAGCAAAATGACCTAAACCTTCTTCTTCCTCGACTGGGACCCTGAGCATAGAGTGTGCTTGAATAGTTTTTCCCATGGCGGTATAGATATAATATATATATTAATATAATATTACTATAAATATATATATATATTATATATATACTATTATATATATATATATATAATATATAGTGTTAAAGCTGTAACAGGGTAACACACATTTTTTAGGACTCAGAATAAATTTTCTAAGTTTATCACATAAAACTTTCTAGTCAGAAAAATTAATTAAGTGAGTTTAATATTTATTATAAAAAAATTCTTTATATGAGCAAGCTTCTGGAAATATGCCAAGAAAGCTGCCACTTCTAAGAATATTCTTGTGAAAAACTAACTTCAAATTAATTTTATTTCTATGAACTTATAGAATAAGATTATTATTTATACTATATATATATATATTGAACTATATAGATATAAATTTTTTGTTCTCAAATAATGTGTGTGAGGCCACTAGTCTACAGCTTTACCTAATATAATAATATTTAATACAAATACATATGAGATTTGTGTTATCTTAAAACCTTTGGTAACCCTGTATATTTAATGACATTTTTTTATATATATTATATATATTTATTGAAATATATATATATATATATTATATATATATCATAATATATATATATTAATATAATAATATATATATATATATATACTATATAATTAATTAATAATATATATTAATATATATAGAAAAACGATAAATCAATATAATTATTATATTTCCTCTATTCAAGAATAATATCTACTTATTATTACAATTGGTTAAGATTGTCGTGTATTTATTAAATTTATTGGGTTCTTAATAAACGTATTTATATGTTTAGTGTATATATATTATATATATATATAGAGTAAATGAGCGAAGTGATAAAAATATATAAAAAAAAATACTAATGCTCTCTTATTGCTAAGTCATTGAGTCACAAAAACTGAAATAGTATAATAGAATATTATAGTTCATCAAGTCCTGTATCACTCAATTTTCATGATATACATAAAAATCAAGTTACCTAATGCAATATTCTCTCAAAGTGGATAATGTATACAAATCGTCATTACTAACTTTACGTGACTTTGTGTGTAATAAAACTTTGTATTTTTTATTGATAAACTATTAATCATAATCAGTGACAATTCTTTTCATGTCAATCTTACTTAACTTTGTCATATTGTGTAGATAAATGTATAATTCTTTTTAGAATATATAATATGTAGCTCATAATAATGTATTAACCTAATAAAACATTATAAACTGTATACTTTTTTATTTAGCGTAATAATATTTCATAAAAATTGATAACACTTCTCATAATTTATAACAAGAAAAGATCAGTTGTAGAGTCCGTCTGTTAGATGGTTGAAAATCTAGGGGGGGGGCAGTTAGTGGCTCTCCTGCAGGTCTCTTTACTCACACTCGCCATAGATCACGTCGTCCTATCATTGCTTTATACAAAAAGTGATATGTCTCACTAAATCTCAAATTACAATTAATTAGACGTATGTAATTAGTTGAATAATATCAATTGTTATTATTAAAATTGAATGATGATTAGTATCATTATAGATCATGAGTTATTAACAAACAATTTAGACTTCACGCTGCTACTATATACTAATAAACTATAATTTAAATCATTACATGCTAATATATTGAGGCATATGTGAAAGAGTATGGAACATTAATAAGATTTATTTCCTTCATCTTTTGAAATATCCAGAGCCAATAAGAAATCAGATAAAATTTTTAATAACTACGGTTCTGTTATAGCTAAGATCGGTATTGGCATGGTACGTATAAATTGTTGTTGTGACCAAATCGCTTACCAGATCTTTAAATGAATAAAAAATAAGGATAGGCCTAATGTTATTATCTGACATGCGCATTGAAAGTCAATTTGTGTTTATTAGTTTTATTGTAGATGAATGATTATTTGTCATATTCACCATTCTCCATACTAATATACAAGAATAAGGAAATTACGAACTTGTTTATTTAAGGGTGAGGATAAGCTAAATGTTAGATACCTCAGTATTTTTTTAGAGTGTACAAAATAGATCAGTCAGAATTAATACTTCTCAATAATTCCTAGAATAGTTGTATTTTATTATAGCTGGTACTCTGTTTATGATATATAACTTAAACTGTAGATCAAAAGTGTAGTAAAAATATTTAATATAAATACATATATAACTTTCAATATTTGAAGTAAATATAAAATTATTTATTGAAATATTAATAAATGCAATATTATTGAGTTATATTCTTAAAAATTGCTAGCGTTGATAGTAGAGTTATTATTTTAATCATAGTTAAACTATGTTTTTTGTTAGTAATTCTAATCTATAAGTTGAGTTAAGTAAAATATGATATTCAAAACTATACAAACTATATGGCATAAGCTACAAAAAATTTCTTCCACATCCAAATACATGAGAAACATAAATATATTTAATATAAATAATAATTAATAATAATAATTATAATAATTATATAAATATATAAATATATAATATGTGCAGATAATAATTAGATTGAATATGATTGTGATTATAATAATGTGTAAAATAGATTATAAATCACTATAGAGATAAAATAAAGTAAAAAAAAACTTATTAAATAGTACCTTCATAATCATCATTCCATTGAAACTAAACTTTCACACAAAACCACTTAATTTATATGGTATTAAACTACTGGTGCTCAGGTCGGAAAGTTTTGATTATCTTATATTATATATATAATATATATATTATATATATATATTAATAATTATATAATATATATTATATATCTAATATATATATATTACTATAATATATATATATTAATTATATATTATATTCGATTCGGTAAGTATACAAATTAGTAGTATATATTCACTTTCTTTACTTGGGAATTGTCTCCAGTTGGTCTCAATTATTGTGATGAGGACAATACTCAGATATTAACCTAGGAGAGAAATCTCTGGCGGATAAGGATAACCATGTATAATATTATAGAATAAGTGGAATTGATGTTGGCCTAAGTTCTAAAATTGGAGATCTATATGATATCACTTCTTTAGACAATACGAATATAATCACGGCATAAGAAATATTAATCTCCTCTATGGTGATGGTATTTAATGATATGAGGATGATTTATTTCAATTTCACCGAGATATAGTCTAACTCAGCTTACTAATACAATTACACTCAGATTATGGTTAGACGAAATACCGATGATAAAAGATGTTGGGTTATAGTATGTTATAATTCGGTATGAAAGGATTGGTTAAACGTTTATGAGTTGCAAGGGTATCTTAACTGGAGTATAAATTCCGAGAAATGTCGTTGTGAAATCTGATGTGAAATAGAATAAATTTGTATGTTCAATATCATGTTTTAGATGATAGGTGAGATTTTTATAGTACAGAGTAGTATAGTAGCTGACATATGTGTCGTTATGGACAATTGAGGTTAAAGTTTCTGGTAGATCTGCTTATCAGATCCTATAAGTTATAGCAGTAAAGCATAATAATATAGATTATGTTTGATACTGTTATTACTGTTAAAATAATTAATTTACTATCACTATAACATAGCAAAAACAAGAAGTGCACTATATAGTAATTAGTATTCTGTGTAAATGCTGTTGGAATTGACGAGAGAGAAGAGATATGATAAGAGAGAAGAGAATGAGTGAGATAGATAGAAGAAGATTATGATAGATATAGATAGTATATATATATATATATATATATATATATATACTGAATAGATATATTAGTATAGTAGTAAGTACAGGGGACGAGACCACTAGAAAATTGGATTGGAATATTGAATTCACCGTAGAGACTGATTCCGCTGCAGAGAATCGGCAAATATATTTTTCTATATGGTCTGACAGGATTTCTATTTTATAACTATAGGGCATTAAAATATCTATTTTAATCAATAGCATACTAGACATGTCCTCCTTCCGACTTGTATCCGCTGTGGTAGATGCTATAATAATTACATTTCTATTGTGTAATACATTATAAAATTTGAAAAGAAGAAAGCATTCCATATATGAGCGCGTAGGTTAAGGACTTACCAAGTTTAAATATTTTTAAACACAATTTTAAAGCGGAGAAAATTCTGCACATGGAACATTAATAAAAGTAAATTTAAGAGCTTTAGTAGAGGAATATTGAGGCGGATGAAGATATTTGTATCTAACTGGAATGGTTAATAACAAGGGGACTTTGACACACTTTGAAGAAGTGTGGTTAGTACCGATGGAGATGGTGTCTGGAGATGGATGAATTATTACACAGCAGGTATTTCCTGTGAAGGGATATAGTAAAGATGTTACTTTCAATCTCTATGCTAACCTTAGGAGAAGAAAGGAAAGAACCTGATGTGACGCGTAATGCTGCATTCTGAATAGGGTCAGAAAGACGTAAGAAAAAGGGACTGGTTTGGTCACAAATTAATATACTTCCATAGTTCAGTTTTGATGTTATAAAGCCTATGGATAACAATAAGAGGGTTCTCCTAACAGCATTCCATTAATTCAAAAGTCAGGTGGCGAATCAGATCTAGGGATCAGATGCATTCTGTTCTGAAGTGTTGATTCCGCGGTTTGTAAGAAAGATGTTTATCAAAGTTTAAGCTTAGAAATTGGACACAGTGGTGGTGCATAGAGAGTCTTAGAGTGAATGGAAGAGTGATGAAACCCCTTCTACCTTTCTTTTGAGATAGTAATGCGATGTTTTTTTCAGAATGTAAACGGATTCGAGGCGGGAGTCCCATTCGGAAAATTATTTGATATAGTGCTCTGTAGTAGTCTCTCCAAGTAAGGCAGCCTGTTTCCGGAAACACAGAAGACAAGATCATCTACGCAAGGGAAACATTTTGTGGTTGTGGGAGTAGTTTGTACAATGTCGCTGAATCCAGCAACAACAGTAAGTCGATCACAACGCTCTCCTGTGGAAACCCATCGTCTAATACAAATTACTTGGAGAGGATCGACCCCCAGTGGACCCAAATGATTCTTTGCAACCTGAGAGTTTGACGGAATAAGGAAGGAGACCCAAAGACCTGTGGAGTGAAATTTTCCAAGAATGTCGTTTCTGCTTATGGTAACAAACACGTTTTTTTCCAAGGTCGAAGAATACGGCAAGAAAATACCTCTCGGACGTCTAATTTAATCGATGAAACAGATACGCCGTTGAAAAGTATTTTCGAAAAAAAAAATCATAAAATAGAAAATGCCCCACGGTTTTGAAAGGTGGAGAGGTATCCTGTAGCTAATATTTTCTCCATAGTTCTAGAAGAATGAATCGTCAGTTTGGTCGATGATTGCCAACATTCCGCTGATCCTTTCATCGATTTCGAAATAATGATAAGAGCTGTTAGCAACACCGAAGGAAAGATGTATTATATCCAAATCCTATTATATAAAGTTAGTAAAAAGGCTTGCACAAATAGATGAGCATGTTGGATCTTGATATTTGACCAGAATTAATAGGTGACTATAGGCAAAATTCTTCCCAGGTATAGGAGAGAAAACAGGTGATTGTCGTGCTGAGATATTATTTATTGAAGTATAAGAATGCGCAAACATAAAATATTTAGAGGTGAGAAAAGAGGAGATCTTAGGTAAGGGGGAGGTAACGACCGGGTACGAGTGGGAAATTTGTCGTGTGTGGTTCTTTTGCTTATAGTGTTTGAAGATATCGGTGCCTATTTCAATTCTGCGGGGGAACTCTCACCAAGAAAAGCAAATGTGATTTAGTCAGAGAGTATTGGAACTTCAGACACCTCCGCGCACAATTGCAGCGGGCCAAACTATAGGGGCAGAAAAAGCCGCACCTAAGTCAATTGAATCTGGAGAGAGGTTGTAGTTCACGAACCCGAGGCAGATTTCCTGCTCTGTTAGTGGTTGCGTACAACCAAAGAACCAGGGAGGAGAAAGGAGTTGGAGATACATGTAGGGGAAGTGAGAGGCCCTCGACCACCAGTACGGATAATGAGACACTTTCCCCTTCTAATATTGCCACTAAATTAACATCTTCCTATTAGATTGTAAATAAAGTTACGCAACTGAATAAGCTGCCAACATAATCGGAAAATTGGCGGCAAGAGAACATTCAAAGCAATTTGCATATGGAACGTCTGTGGTATATTTCAACGTCAGAAGGGAGGCGTATCACACACAGTGAGTGAGGGGAAAAAAGGCAGAAATACATATTAAAAGGGCATCAGTGAAATGGAAAAATTAAAAAAAAATGAGAAAGGAATAATAATTATTAATGAATGAAAGGGCCCGCAGCGATGTGAATTCAAGAGTACAACAGAGAAACAAGCAATTGGTCGTGAAGCTGTAAAAGATCTACGGGGCACATACTGTGGTGTGTGGTGATGATCGATCAATATGTTCCAATCGCGTCGATATCTCGAGAGCTCAAATATTTGCCACGCAGAAGACCGACAAAATCAATTTAAACACACTCTATAAGAAATAGTTGAGAAAAAAAATATATTAATCGATAATATTCTGTACATGATTTAAGAATACTATATCGATTAGAATGCTTGTCTGTCCCCCAACTATGGTAATCACACATAACAATACAAGACTGACTAAAAAATAAACAAATAGACAAATAAATGAACACTAAGGTATAAAATTTTGTAAGCAATTAGGTAGAATACGTATCCACAAGAGTAATATGAAGTGATAAAGGTTGTAATAACGACGAACACCAAACGCACCATTCATCAGAGGTTACCTAAAATAGTGATGACCATAATATACTATCTAATGAACTAACTATAGAAAACAGTGCGAACGAGAAATAAAAATTAGACCAAGCACACGTGATTACGACCAAAAATCGAGGTAAACCAAGTTTTGTAGAACACAATAGAACTAACTATGATATACCAAATATAGGATTTGCAACATTTCAAAACGCCACACCACATCACGGCAAAGATAAGATAAATCGACTAAATACATAGTCATACACAAAATCAAAGTGAACATAAAACAATAAGTGGAGTGCATAAACATCAAACGCATTTACCTAATCTAACAATGATAAAATGACTTAAATAACATGTAAATACGAAAAAAATAAAATAAATAAATAAGATATAAATAGTCAAGGTTAATGTAATATTATGTAATAATAGTGTAATAGGATGTAATAATAATTTTTAGGTTACTCACCACCACAGAAATTAGGAAAATAATTATAAAAGTAATAGAGAGAAGAATAGAAGTAAAATTAACTTGGGGGAAGTGGGAGAATAAGATAAGACATTTAAATTTTAACCCTATCCATAATAAACTATCAACAACCACAAATAACGGAGCTCATAAAAACGACCTCACAGCGAGCGTGTGAATGCGAGTGAGAGGACAATGTACGCATAATGAATTACCACACCAACGCTAGTAAATAAGTATACGTAGTGGCTTTCACTAAGGTCTATAACCCATCAATCACCTATATATATTCACCATAAACCAAAACATACTTAACAACAACATATTTGCTGAAAAACAACCCAGACATAAGAGTGGGCATGGACAAAAACCACCAACTATACAATGACATAGATGTATATTGACAAGATGTCTTCACAGGGGAGTGAACATGTTCTTCCCTGCTTACAATAAGATTGCCCAGGTAACAACTGTTGCCTATTAACATCGGTTTAGTCGCGTAACTCTGACAATCAACTCTCGCACAAAACTCATCCATTCCGTAGAGTACGGAGATAGTATAGAGCATTAGTAAGAGATCGAATGAAGATAACGGAATCAGCAGCTTACTATCCACACCCCTAGCTATCGTAGAAAAGCGATCGAAACATCTCTTAGACGAAGGAAAGAGCTGAAGTAGGTGAGCAAGAGCAGATTTTCCGACGTATATGCATAACGTGGGAGATAGAGGGGGAGAAAGAAGAAAACGAAAGAGTTAGAGGAGACTGGACGCGAGACACAATGGCTAGAACGAATAAGAGATGAGTAGAGATGAACTGAAGACGGATGAGTATCCTGGGTATTTTAATAACGTGATTATCATTTTTGTATGGAGACAGAGAGACTAGCAACATACTAAAAGTTGATCTTTATCGATGGGAGCGAGTTGAATTAGTATTAGCCACGGTTGATCTTGTCTTTGGGGCATGTGTGTTGCTTGGTATTTTCCCTATTATGGTCTCATTGGGGTGTAGTTTTCGCTTTGCTGATAGCATACGTGTTAGCTTCTGGACTTTGTTTATTGAATGCTTTGTATTTTTCCATGAGTAATGTTGTAACTTGAGTTTGACAGGTTTTGGATTTCACAAATTCGGAGAAGTCAGTTAAAAGAATCGTAAGGTAGGGTTATACGGCCGATTTCTGTTAATCCTTCGATTATAGGTTGAGACAAATATGATAAATTTAAATAATAATATACGTATAAGTATCTAGTGTATGTCTAGATGTATTATATATGTTCATGTAATTACGGTCGATAGTTGGGTTGACATTTAGTTGGGAGAGAATATGAACTTAGAGATAGTCTAGCTAAAGGGGTTCTTTTATTGTTAGTAGGTAAATATTGGAATATAAGGTGTATTTTAGAGAAAGACGGCTAACGATAATTATCTAGAGATTATAGGCCTGAATATAGAGCCCCTTATTATTAAATTATACAGGATACTATATAAATCAAGAAATAGTAGTGGAGCTATTAGTATTCTTAATCAGTAAGGTAGACTTAGAAGCACAAACAGTGCAAAACGATCCCTGCGAAGCATGCGTTTAGATAAAAAAATTTGTGTTTAACGACTGAGAAGTAGAGGAGTCAGAGCAGAAACTAAGAAAGATTGAAGCTTGGAGAGATGAGAGAGAAGTTAGAAGAGAGAGAAGGGAGAGAGAGAGAGAGTTGGTCAGAAAATAGGGAGGATGGTTTATTGTGATTTGAGGCTGGATGGAAACAAATGATAATCTGGTGACTATTATCTGATTATGATGACGGGTGAGAGATAAGATACAGAGACCCAGAGGCATTCATACCCACCATTACAATTTATTGCTTCTTCAATAGTCATATTCGCATACAAGCAGTCGTTTCTTACTACTCAAAACGTCTCGTCTACTACTCGTCTACTCTATGCTCTACTGCTTCTCTCTCTACTCTTTCGCTCTCTTCGTCGTTATATCGTTTCTATTTAACCGAAATAGTGTTGCAAAAGCTAAGGCGATACAAAAATCCCCGTAACAGACAAGGCTCAGAAAAACGGGGCACAAGATTGGATGTGGAATAGTTCCTGCGCGCTTTGACTTAGGAAATTTCATTTAGTCGCGCTTATCCACGCGAAGCGAATACTGGAAAGAGGAAGTGCACGTGAGAGCTAATATAGAATGGGGGCGTAGCTATAAGGACTGAAACCCTATCATCACCCAATATAATAGGGCGCAAGAATAGGGTTTAAAATGTCGTTCGTTCTCTAAAGTCTTAAGAAAAGTGCTTAGTCCAATTGAGTGGTAAAATTCATAATGTTGGAAAAGCTACTGTAGATATAGTGGAGTATCAAGTGAGAAGGCATAAGAAAGATGAAAATCGGTAAATCGTGAAGAAACTGTTAAGTTTGGTTGGGAAGGGTATTCCTGTGTTTGTACTATGTGTAGGTCAAATACTAGGGTGTTGGTTTCAGCATTAGTGGTTCCCCTATTGGGTTGGGGTTCGTTTTCCTCTTGTTCTCTGGAAAAAGTCATTAAGATTTATGGAATGATAGAGTTTATGGAAATTGTGGGGTAAGAAGGACTGAAACTATAATATATTGGACCGGAACCAGGGACTTACACAATTATTCTCTAACTATAAGTATTTTCCAATTAGTTTTAATAGAAATATATAATAAAATATATTAGTAGAGGAGTTTATTGATACGTTTGAAGTACATTAAATAGATAGGATTTTCATCATCGTACGAGAGGTCAGATGCCCCTGAAGAATTAAGCCAGATACGATTAATCTGGAAATAGGATTGAGTTATTCTTTTGAATTAGATGTGTTTAAAGAGATGGATTTATATATAAATTAAAAATTTTTATACTATAAAGAAATAGTTTAGGGTAGAAAAAGTATATGATTAAAGAGATTTCAAGAGTCTATATTGCCACAATACATAGTATTTCGGGAATGAAACCCATTTCGAAGGATAATTTTATATCAATTACAGTTGTTAGCACACCGAACTCACGGGCAGACCACTAGATTCAGGAAAAGGGGTTGTTTATGTTATTCTCTCAAAAAGTTTCTACCCCCTCCCACCCCCAGCAGTATACAATAAATAAATCTTAACAGAAAAATATTATACGAATATATATATTTAATGTATTATGTAATAGAACACAGGTTAACGCATATAGGCATTAAATGCTTTAGAAATAACTGATACTATAATATTTATATATGATATGAATGTCAGACGAGTAAGATTGATTAGCAATAAATAATCTAGTATCCCGAGAGAAAAAACAAGTATAAAGCCAATATTAGATGATATATAAATAAGAGTTATAAATATTTATCTATCACTATAAGCAATAATAAACTTGAACAATTTGAAAAAATCACCTAACATAAAAATATAAGTCTAAAATACGATTATAATAAAGGTGGAATAATTAAAATAGATATAACATAAGAAAATAGAAACCCTAAGTTTATACTCTGCATGGTCATATACTATTATATAGCATCACAATTATACGTTATATTGCTCCTAATAATATATTTACTATGTCAAGACGCAAATATAACTCTATATAGTTGCGTAAGAACATAATGATAGATCTACAGTCAAAGGTTCACTACCTATTTGTTATGACTTAACAGAATCAAAAAGAATTATATGGTATATTACGTGTCGGTAAAAATAGATGCAGAAGTACTAAAACGGATATTTATCACAAATAAGTATTGAAGTCCAAACCTACCCGGATAAATATGAGATATAAAAAAGCAAGATAATATATATATATATATAGTAAGTAAGAATACTAGTTACAATAATATAGTATTGAACTTGACCTGAAGATAATAAAGTATTATTTGTATTGATATAAATCTAGAATAAACCACTACCAATCAGTAAGTATTTATTATATATATGTGGAGAACCTTTATATATATATGGTATAACGATTGACCTAGATCCTATAATAACGCGTTACCTAAAAAAATACATCTGAATAGGTGTAATACAAGAGCTCACTAAGCTTTAACCCACTGATATGAGTTGCCTTTTATATATATATATATGTATGTGCAATTATCATGGCTACTAAAATATATATCCTACTTTATATATATAAAAATGATGAGCCTGACAAATGTAGAATCCACTTATAGTTATAATTAAGAGCTTGAGCAAGGTTACATAAAACTGTATAAGAATAGTGATTATTATTTTGCCATATCAATTTATTTTTAAAATATTATAATTTGAGGTATTTATCTTTATTCATATACTTTTTTTTAATAGATTTATATTATTTTATATATAATTACTAAATAGACACTCTTACTATCCCAATAGAAGTTTTTCATCTTTATATAGAATAATGTGGGAATATGAAATTTGACTTCGATCCGCTAGCCAACCTTTTGTAGTGATGAGTGAAAGGAGTTTCTTAGCAACTACCGAGACAGTTTTTTTATGATTTCCATGCTTAAGTTTATTATCAGATTGGTTTTCCCAATAGGATTGACGAGTCCACCAGTAAAGGTAGGTAAGATGAGATTGTTAATATATATATATGTGATGTCTAACAGATGGACAAACATATTTGAGGGAGACGAAAAAAAAAAGGAAGAAAAGAGCACGTCGAGAAGAAGATAAAGATAGGAAGAAATGATGTAGTGAAAAGATACGGTAATATTAAAGAGGAAGGAAAAGATATTTTGGGATAGTGATGGAAAGGTGCGGATTTTAAAAGAAGGGTGGTGGAAATATTCAAAAACAAAATAAAGGGAAATTAAAAAATATATAAAAGAGGTAAATAAACAGCTATTATTTAGCAAATCATTAAAGATTTAAAGAGACAGAAAATTTTTAAAACCTAGAAACCGCAAAATACGCGCTTTTAACGACCAATTAGAGAAAGATAGATAAAAGAAAATAAAAAAGAGAGAAAGAAAAGCCAAAAAGAATAAAGATAAGGAGATTAAGAAAGGATAGACAAGAAGAGTAAGAGAAGAATGATAACAAAATATATGATAATAGAAACAAAAATGAAAGGGGAGAAATTCAAAAGTGAGAGAGTAGAGGTAAGGAAAGGACGAGATAAGAATTAAAGCAAGAAACCCAGAATTTCCCAGAATTTGAGTTTGTACACTAAAAATTGAACAAGGTTAAGGGACGAAAGAGAAAAAGATGAGTAAGAAATCAGAATGCGAACAAGAGAGAATGACACAACATTATATTGACAGAGGCGAACAACAAAGAAAAAAAGCCGGCGAAGTGAATATGGAGAAAAAGGAACGAATTTGAAAGAAAAAGGAAAAAAGCAGTAACAGGAACAAGGATAACAGAAAAAAAAATATATATGATTAAGAAAGGCGAAAAAGAGAGAAAGAAAATAAAGTAAAGGAAATAGAATAATGACATGTACTCTATGACAAAAACGGTAGGGCACCAAAAAACAAAATGAAGAAATAGAACAGAAACGAAAAAAATGAAAAGAACGAAAAAAAAGAACCGGGAGACAAAAAAAAAGGACAGATGATGAAGAAGAGTTTGACGAAGTAAGAAAAGAAAAAAGGAAAAGTAAAAGTGAGTAGAAAATTTTAAAAAGGAAAACAAGAAGCAATAAAGAGAAGATAAAAAATATAAAAAAAACATATCCAACAGTAAGAGCTGAAAATATATTGAAACAGCCGATATGAACAAAGAAAAGAAAGGACGTAGGGAGTGTAAGGGTACAGAAAAACAAGGAGAAATATACGCAGAAATAGAGCCGAGAATCATCAACTAAAAATGCCATGTATAACGATAAGATAAAAAAATTGAATAAGCAAAGACGCAACAAGAACCAACGCAGAGAGTAAGCAAATACAGCGTCAACGAATAAAGAGAAGTATAGCCTCTATAGATGATAGAAAGAAATATTGCGAAAAAACGAGAAAAAGAAAGAAACACCGAATAAAAATGGAAAAGAATTACAATAAAACAGAATAAAAAGCGATAAAATAAAGAAAACATAATGGGAAAAACATAATAAAAGTGATGAATGGAAGATAGACGATAAGATAAAAATAGGGAGTACAAGAACACATGAGAAGAAAATAGACTGATTCGAAGGAAAAGGAAGGAAGAATAAAAAAAGAGCAGGAAAAAAAGGGAAAAGAAAAGAAAGAAGACTACTGGACCGGCAACTTGAGTGACCACAAATTTAAGCTAAAATAAAGAGAGTACCACGGGAAAGTACGGGCCAAAGGATAATTTGACCTGAATCACATGTTCAAAAAAAAGTATTGATGAAGATGTTATGATATAGATAAGTCTACAAGGATTATTATGATCAAACAAATACTCGAATGTATATATAACTATCTGGTTTTCATTTTTTTTTTTATATAGAAGAACCTATATTTTAGCGGATCAACACGTCAACAGACATTGAAGGTCAAGGAAATTAAATAGGTGTAAGTCTTTCGTAGTTGTTGCTAGGACGCATTTTTGTAGCAAGGATATTAGTACGAAAAAGGGTTGAGGTTTACATGCATCATTCTGTTATGATGACGCAGTACATCAGAACATTAGATTGCATTCTACACATATAGAAGCTTTAGTTAACTGGAAGATATATATATATATATATATATATATATATATATATATATATATATATAAAATTTTTATTAATATGAGATATATATATATATATATATATATATATATATATATATATATATATATATATATATATATATATATATATATAGAGGAGAGGCCAATTCTGTAGTGGCAGAAGTGTTGGGAGTTATTCCTCTTCTTCCACTAGCAGGTCCTGCTAGTGTAGTAGGCGGTGCAATGGTAGTTACTTCTTCTGCTTGTTCCTCCACTGCACATGTAGTAGTTGATGGTGTCTTTGATAGTTTCGTATTAGGCTTCGTTTATACTTTGAGGGGCCTACAGGTAATCGGGATTACACCTTTTACTGTTGAAGCTGCCTTTCCTCTCCATTCTTCCAAGATAACCAATATATATATATATATATATATATATATATATATATATATATATATATATATATATATATATATATATATATATATATATATATATATATATATATATATATATATATATATATATATATATATAAATACCGTTGACATATTATATACCGTTACAAAATATACTATATTTATATCAAGTAACCTATTTTCAAAGTTAATATGTATGCTTTAAACTTTGGGATAAATCAGTATTATTTCTTACTCCGACCTGCTCAGTTAAGGTATTTTACAGTTGTGTATATTGTATGTGTAATTTGTTGTAATATCTTAATATTCTTTAATTATGTTATTTATATGCATATTTATGTTTATGCATAATAGCTGTTAGTTTTACAATATTCTATTATTATTATTATTATTATTATTATTATTATTATTATTATTATTATTATTATTATTATTATTATTATTATTCTTTTAGGTATGGCTTGTTCTAAGTTAGTTTTACAATATTTTATTATTATTATTATTATTATTATTATTATTATTATTATTATTATTATTATTATTATATTCTTTTAGGTATAGCTTTTTCTAAGTTTGTTAAAACCTAAATAAAGGTAAAGGCATACTTTTCGTTTTACTAAAATTTAACAAACTTAGTTTATTCTTGTAATCATGGATCGTGGTCTACGTCCTGAAAGACTGGAGGTCCTTCCTAACTCCCCTGAAGCATTGACTCTTCGTTTTTACTAGATTCAAAAATTCTGTAGAAGGCTCAGATAACTCATCCGCTAACTCTTTGACGCCTGAAAATTTTGAAATAATAACAGATACTGAAAACTATACTGAGGCTCTACATAAGCTCAAGAAAGCCTTTATCCAACACCAAAATGAGGTTGTGGCTCGACATCGTTTGACAACTCGGAAGCAGACAAGCAATGAAAATATTGATGATTATCTGTGGGCTCTTCAAAAAAATTAGCTTAGATTGTAATTATCGTGATGTTACGGCTGATGTTTATCGGGACGAGTGTATCAGAGACTCCTTCATTGCAGGTATCTTATCTCATCAGATTCGCACTAGACTCCTTGAAAATAAGTCTTTGGCTCTGTCAGATGCAGTGAATCAAGCTCGTGACCTTGAAGTAGCTATGAAGGACTCGGAATCCCATAATCTGCATAATGATCTCGTCTCGGTAGCTGCTACTAAATCAGAAAACATGTGTAAAACTTACGATAATTCTAGTGTTAATTCTGGTGATAATGTATCTGAGGAGACGTATGCCATTTCGAAAGCAAGAAATTGCTATTATTGTGGAGGCTCTATGCACCCTCGTTCAAAATGCTC
>JABUQX010120475.1:17500-23043 GCA_015478945.1 Trachelipus rathkii | reverse complement strand
GGTATATATATATATTAGTGATTGGACGATTAATCGTCATCGTCATCGTCATCGGCGAAATTTGCTCTAATCGTATCATCGTCATCGTCAATTTTTGCCGATTATTTTGCTGATTAATTGAACAAATATTAAGAATTTTGAATAATATTAAACTCACACAGAGTATATATATATATATATATAGAGGAGGAGAGTTATATATATATATATATATATATATATATATATATATATATATATATATATATATATATATATATATATATATATATATATATATATATATTTATATATATATATATATATATATATATATATATATATATATATATATATATATATATATATATATATATATATATATATATATATATATATATATGTTATATATATATAGAGTGAGGCAGGAGGATATACACACACACACTCTGACACACACACACACACACACACACACACACACACAGGCTATTGGCAGAGAGGAGAGGAGATTAAAGAGTTACATACATACATGAGCAGAGGAGGAGAAAGAGCTTGAGCAGGAGCAGGAGAGAGGAGAGAGAGAATGAGGGAGTGGAAGGAATGGAGACGCATCTTTTATCCACATATCATATACACATACTTATATATATCCACACCCCTTCTAGTATCAAACAATCTTATGACATCCCTATCCCTTATGATCCCGCGTTTGGGGAGAAAAAAATTGCCGACACCGTATGTCCTGGTGTGTTGTAGAAGGCAATCAAGGATGGTAGAAGCTGTTGGCTGCCCACCACCACTTATCTTTGCCAGGAATGCCAATGCATGCCTCGGAGAGTGATCGCCGTAAGCGGCGTTCTATCTTTCGGCGAAAATGTTTGAATCATATGGGTACATGGAATGTCAGAGAAGAAATAAGTTATGAGAAGATATGAGAGGATGGATGCATTTAGAAAGGCAAATTTGATTTGCTAGCTGTGACTGGAACAAAGATGAAAGGAACGGTGAAAATGAGGGGTGTGGTGTGAAATGTGTTTTGTGTTGGTGTTTAAAGGAATGAGAGGGGGATAGAAAGATTTGCAATTCTGATGAGCATGTGGTAGAGAGCTATGGCAGATTTTGTTTGTGTGAGTACTAGAATTCTAAAAGTTAAATTTAAGTTTGAATAGTTAAAAGTATGTGTGGTTGCGGACATTTGGTCCATCTGAGGGTAATGTTGAAGAGTGATTTTCTCTGGGATAATCTATAAGGATGTTTTGGCCGGGGTGAGTAGGATTTAGTTCACTTGCCAACATTCGCTTACCTAAGGATTTTTTTTTTTAGTTATCACCACCATTCACAGTCAGAGCCCTATTCAAGGAGGAGGTGTAGTACGCTCAAAAGTTCACTCTAGCGCAAATTGGCTGCAGATGAGGATAGAGTTCTTAAAAAGAGGGAGATTAAATACAGCAGGACATGCAGAAGATGGATGAGAATTCCACAGAACAGAGGGTGGTGGAAAGAAGGAAGCACCACAGCGAAATAGCTGGGGTTACCAATATCAACACAAATACCACAGATACAGATACAGCTCTCCTTGTGCTACGAGGGCGTCGTAAAGGTAGTGTACGTAAATGATAAGTTCCCTCGAGCACTGGCCGCTACGGTACGAAAAAGAGATAAAGCACCAACAGAACAGTTTATAAGCCTTTTGGCCTTTGACTCGACCCTATCCAAAAGCCGGGTGAAACCAGAGCCCCCCCCAGATATGAGAGCAGTACTCCATACAAGGGCGGATGAGACCTTGTATAGCTGGAGCAACTGAGAAGAGGGAAAAAGTCTCGCAGTCTAAGCAGAACTCCCAGTCTCCTTGAGGCCGCCCCTAGCAAACGTTGGCGACTACGAGGTTTCAAGACATTTTTTTTGTTTATGTTGAGGCCAAGGATGTTTATATAGTCAACAGGAGAGACGAGAGAACAGCCGAAAGAGTATAGAAAGTTAGGAATGTGCCTAGAGAAGGAGATTTTGAAGAAGTTGGGTTTTTAAAGAATTGAATTTCCACAAGGTTCAGACGACCCCTCGGAAACCCTATCCAGATCAGCGAGAATAGAATAGGAAAGATTAAGACGATAGGCAACTCTAGAAGCAAAAGAGGAAGCAGAAACCTAAACAGCTGGAATGTGCGGTCAAGTCATCGGTATGAGTGATAGAGTTAGATGTGCAGGTGAGAAGACCATTGAAAGTAGGAATAAAGTAGGAGATAAGACAGAACCCTGAGGAACACCACTATTGACAGAAAAAGAAGTCGCCCCATCAACAACAGCCGATATTTAGAGATTTGAAAGAAAAGCTAGACATAATTAAGCAAAGAGAGTGAAACTCAGAGGGGAGCTTGGAGAGCAGTGACGCGCCATACCCGGTCAAATTCCTTTGGATATGTCAAGCGCCACCCACGCAAGTCTCCCCGTAGTTCCTAAGAGCTAAAAACCATAAACCGGTTAGATAGGAAAGTATATCGCCAGAAGAACCTCGAGCGCTAAAGCTTTACTGACTACCTGAAAGAAGGGAAAGAGATCCCAGATAATCTAAGAATTGAGAGTTGAGACGGGTTTCAAAGACTTAGATAGAATACAGTGAGAGCTACAGGGCGACAGTTAGAAGGATCAGAGCGGCTTCCTTTTTCGGAATAGGTTGGACATGTGCGAGCTTCCCAACACTGAGGGGAGTGCTAGTATTGAGACATAGGGAGTATAGTTGAGCGAGGGGCGGGGATAGCACGGAAGCACACTCCCTCAAAAGGGAGGAATGCCATCTGGGCCACCTGTCTTCCTATCCTTCATAGATTTCAGGGCCTATGCAACCCGATCAAACGCAATCGTTGGTGCACATTGTTGTATCAACGGAGAGGAGAAGGAGGAGAGTAGGAAATGCCAGAATAGTTTAGGGTTGAAGGCAGGGAGGGCCAGGAGGCTGAAGAGATTATTTTTTTCTAGTTGGGAGAACAAACAACAGAACCATCAGAGGAAAGTAGATTACAGAAGTTGCTAGAGATGTTTTTTGCAAGAGGCCAGAAAGATTTGTCAGTAGGAGAACCAAGGTGCTGGGGCTCACTTTCATGATGAAAGCCTCGTTTTGCTCAAGCTCTGAAAGTACCCCTAAATTATTTCTAGCTGAATGGTAAATGAAGCGTGATTGGAGAACGAGAATTTTTTCCACCCCCGATACGCGCACTGTCTCTAGCCTGAATGGCCAGAGAACAAGAAATCGAACCATGGTTTATGGGGAGAGAAAGATTTAGTTGAAGAAGGAATGAACTTGCTAGTCCCATTAACGATTACAGCTCTCCCATCTTTAAATATTTATGTACATCCATCATTCCTAAACTGAGCCAATTGATATCATCTGCAAACTTGAAACCTTTTTACGTCCCTGGTCTAAATATTTTATTCATATATATATGAAGAACAACCACTGACCTAAGAAATCATTACGAACCACAAACATGTCTTCTCATTTCCATTAATAATAACTTTTATTTATTTATTATATTATTATTATTATTATTATTATTATTATTATTATTTATTATTATTACATTATTATTATTATTATTATTATTACATATTATTATTATTATTATTATTATTATTAAAATTGAGACTTAGGGAATCAAAAATTTTCTTAAATAATTTTTGAGGTTTGAACCCCTGACCCCCCTGTCTACAGTTTTGTATATATATATATATATATATATATATATATATATATATATATATATATATATATATATATATATATATTTATAGATGTATATTTATATATATATATATTTATAGATGTAGAATATATATATATATATATATGAGAAAGAGAGTTTACACACACACACAAACACACATTTCACACACATATTAAATTAACATTACACGAGATGTTCATTACACACACACACACACAACACATTATTATATTATTATTATTATTATTATTACATACATACATACATACATACATATGATAATAACAATATACATATATATATATATGAGGAGAATATATATAGTGTATATATATTATTATATATATATATATATATAGAAAGTTATATATATATATATATATATATATATATATATATGCTATAGAGAGAGAGAGAGAGAGAGAGAGAGAGAGAGAGAAATTTTTTAAATATATTTTCAAATAATCGTCATCGTCATCGGCAAAAAAAATTTCAAAATCGTCCCATCACTAATTATAACTAAAGCTAAATCTATCCTAATAATAATTATATCACTAGAGGATCCCATCTGTTAGTCTAAAAATGCCTATTTCATTGTATTTCGATACGATAACTGTTTGTATTATTGTTTATTCAGCAAGCCCTCAAATCAAGAAAATTTCCCGTTCGGTGTACGCGGCCCAAATTGAAATATCGAATTAGTATGGGGTTGTGAGTTGTTTCAATTTTTCAAAGATCTTTCTCAGGCCTGTGATCTATGTTGAAACACGAAATTTGAGAGAATTAGTAGTATACCCGATGTAATTCTCTCAAACCTCCTCAATACATACAGGTCTAGTAAGATCTTCGAACATTTGAAAAAGGAACACGGAACCCCCATTGTCAAAATTGGAAATGTTGAAATTGGGTATACCCAATTTCGACATTTCCAATTTTGACATATTACACCAAACAGGAAATGTTTTTGAATTGAGGCTTGACGTTTAATAAAAAAGCGCAAACCAATTATCAATATTAAGTACAATGAAATGAAAAAATTTTTTTGAACATTTTTTTAGGTTTGACTAGATAGAATCTCTCTCTATTGGATGAATTAATATTTTAGGATTTTAGATTTAACGTTAGTTATAATATTTTAATTACTTCACATTTATATGCAAAATAACATATTTTGTTTTATCAAATGTTAAATTAGTTTAGAGCTCGTCTCTGATAATGCCTGAAGTGGTCAGGCGAAATATTAAATTAAAAGTTCAGAAGCAGTTGTTCTATTCATTCCAAAATAGTCCTTAAAAAAAATCAATCATGAAGCGATTGATATCTTTAGGAAATTGGAAAAGGTGTGCAAAACTCACATTAAATTAGAAGCTGATATAAAATTTCTACATTATTATTATTATTATTATTATTATTATTATTATTATTATTATTATTATTTTTACACACATATTATTATTATTATTATTATTATTATTATTATTATTATTATTATTATTATTACATTATTATTACATTAATATTATTATTATTATTATTATTATTATTATTATTATTATTATTATTATTATTATTATTATTATTATTATTATTATTATTATTATTATTATTATTATTATTAATCACTGAAGGAGTGTGAAAAGAAAAGGGAATATATTGGAAAAATAAGTGAGGGACTTAGAACAACTCAGGGAAGGAGTAGGAGAGGGGAGATATAAGAAACGTAAGAAGGGTAGCATTAGGAGAACAGAGGCCGCACGATCGAAGAGGTTCGGAGATTGAGAACAACGAGCTGACAAAATTTGAAGAAGTGAAGGAAGTAGTCGAGACGAAAGTGGATGAGAAG
>JABUQX010120475.1:0-10000 GCA_015478945.1 Trachelipus rathkii | reverse complement strand
TAACCTACACCTAGCTCACAACCATTTCACCTACACCTACACCTAGACTCCACCCACCCTTCACCTAGCGTACACCTATACCTAGCCTACAAGTGCCCCTACAACTTTGATGTCCTTAACCTTGGTTTGACCATGATAGTTTCAGCCTTGACCATGCACGCTATACATGGGTCAATTTTGACCCACGTACTTGATGGCTTTTGATGGTTTCAAGCTTTAAGTGACATCCCCCAAATTATTTCACCCCCCCCGTTTAAGGGAGTAGTCTAGTGATGTTCTATTACTAGTGGTATCTACTGAGTATTTTTGCCATGCCAGCAGTGAGTGCCGAAGTGAGTGCCATGAGGCCAAGTGAGCCAAGTGGTGGCAATGAGTGCCAATTGAGTGCCACATAGTGCCAAGGTAGTGCCACATAGTGCCAACTGATAGTGCCAACTGTTTATTCACAGACCGTTTTACTAGCCTCCACAATAAAGAATAACTCCGAATAGACCCTAATATGGGGTATCATACCCATGGTATAAGTATAGGGAATCGATTGGGTGAATATTACAAGCTGTAGGATATGCCTACTATGAGTAAGTATCTTTTCTACAACACTTACTACACACATTTCAGCTATGACACTATAAACACTAGGCCACTTATAAGCCCACTTACACTCTCCATAGACGACTTACCGTTAAACCCATAGACACTTGACATTAAACCATAAGACACTTACATAAACCATAGGACACTTAACACTTACACTCACACACTCATAATTTTGACTTGCCTCAACTCGTTGAGCCTCAACTTTGAGCCTCAACATTAATGCCTTAGCATTGAATGCCTCAACTCTTGATGCTCAAACATTGGATGGCTCAGCATTACATGCGCCAGCATATGATGCCTCAATTGTATGCGCTACATCTTTGATGACTCATTCTTTGAGTGAAGTCATCTTTGATACCACCTTTATTGATGATTCATCTTTGATGACTCATCTTTTGTCTACCTCTAGATCATAAGTTACCCAACAGGGCTCAGCGTGAAGCCTTCGCGCAAGGACAGCCAATCCCGCACCCGCAGTGCGACCGCCGCGTCCCGCCCGCCGGCGTGCCGCCCAGGCGCAATATCTTCCGCGTACCCGCCCGCGCAATGCGCTCCGCAGGCGCATATTTCGCGTACCCGCCCCGCGCGTGCGCCGCAGGCGCAATATTCCTGCGAACGAAAAATATGATATCAATGTAAACTATTCAAAGAATTTCTTTTCAAATATACTATGAGTCATTCATTTTTATTTCATACTTAAACATTTTTATTAAAAACATTTTCGCGAACATAAAACTGTAACTACATTACCAGACCTATTATTTACACACATATTATTTATTAACATCCTATTTTTACCTTAATACTTTTTACTTAATACTTTTTGAATTTAAGAAATTTTTTAAAAATCTGACGTGTAAGAAGAAAAAATTCAGAGTGTCTGGATGTATAATCATTTTATTTTACTACAATTGTACGAAATTTTACTTAAAAAACTATACATTACATACCTTAAGCAGTAAATCAGTAAATCAATAGAGGTGTTACCTGACACCAAGGGGGGGATTAGTATGCTTTTGTTTTACTGCTTTACTGCTTTAACTCATGTTTTACTGCTTTAACTCATGTTTTACTGCTTTACTACATTAAAACATTTACTCATATATTTATTAAAATTACATATCTTAAAGCAGTTAAATCAGAAATCAATAGAGGTGTTACCTGACACCAAGGGGGGGATTAGTATGCTTATTGTTTTACTGGCTTTACTGCCCTATAATCATGTTTTACCTGCTTTAAACTATGTTTTACTGCTTTAAACTCATGTTTTACTGCTTATATTTCCAATTACTAAAATTTACATTCTACCTTAAGCAGTAAATCCAGTAAATCAATAGAGGTGCTGCTTAGCAACAAGGGGCTGGGGGATTAGATATGCTTTTGTTTTACTGCTCTACTGCTGCTTTAACTCATGTTTTACTTCTTTAACTCATGTTTTACTGCTTTAACTCATTGTTTTTTTACTGGCTTTAACTCATATATTTACTAACATTTACATACTTAAAAGCAGTAAATCAGTAAATCAATAAGAGGTGTGACCTAACACCAAGTGGGGAATTAGTATGCTTTTGTTTTACTGCTTTACTGCGTTTAACTCATGTTCTTTACTGCCTTTAACTTTCTGCTTACTTGTTTTAACTTTTGCTTTAACTGCTTTAACTTTCTGCTTTATACATGCTTAACTTTCTGGCTTACTGTTTTAACTCTAATTTATTTAAATTAACATTATGTTTTCTTTATATTTGTTATATTTATTATTTTTATTTTTGTTATATCAGATCACTTGTTTTGTTTTTTATTCTGTCTATTCTTTCATGTATATTTATTTTTTCTTTTATTAGTTTTTATTATCTACTACTTTTTATTTTTCTTCTATTTTAGGTTATTTATTTTAATTTTTATATTTTACTTTAATTTTATTTATTATATTATATGAATTATTATACCTTAGTGTATATTACTTCACTGCCTGATTGTTATGTATTATTAGAAACACAATACACAACCCGCAAACACACACGACACACCACACACACACACCACACACAACACACACACACACACACAGCACACACACCACTTACACTTAGACACACATACCATAACACTTATACACACATTCTCTTATGACACTTACATTTACCATAGACACTTTACATTTACACTTACACAGACACACCACAACAACATACACACACACAGAACACCCACACAGATTTACCATATACAGTGACCAAAAAACTTTGATACACTCTGAAGATGATTTACTTACACTCACACAGATTTACTTACACTCAACACAGATAATTACTTTACACACACAAGATTTACATTCACACACACCAGATTTACTACACACAGATATACTTACAGTCCACCACAATATTCTACTTACATACACAGCACGCACACGCACCACACGCCACTCACTTACACATATAACGTATGATTTATTAAAATTTTATGTTTAAATTAAACACGCACACTTGTATACTCACTGCAAACAAATCTAAATAAATTCTACGTATTATAGAACTTCGATAATAAATCAATCATTATCTTTGAACAAAGAATTAATTAACTGTTAATACGTTTTTGTTTATAATTTATATAACTACAAGTTTTAAAATTAACTTTACTAAAAATTTTATGAAAATTTTTATTAAAAACATATATTTTACGTACCTTAAAGCAATAAACCAGTAAATCAGTAGGGCAAGCCCCTAGCACCCCCTCTACACCAAGGGTATGCCACGTTTTGTTCTATTGATTTACTGCTTTTACATCATCTTTACCCATGTAAAAAGTATAAAAATAACAACAATAAGTTCTTCTCTGCTAAAATAACATGTATTTTATTAAAATTCATTCGAAGTTCTTTAAATTTAAAAAATAACAATTATTCACTTACAATTTATATTATTCGCTCGATGTTAACTAAGAATATTTCAAGTTTTCTAAATAATTCGGATTTTCTTATTATTAATTATTATCTATTATTTTATTATTATTATTATATTATTATTCTATTATTCATTTATTATTATTATTTATTATATAATTATTATTATTATTATTATTTCTATCTATGTACATTGACAATCCAACACGACGAAAACACAACAACCCGGCACTCGTTACAAGATAACGAACACTGACCTCTCTCTCACTATGTAAATGGATTGAAATAAACTTACTTTAGCCAAAATTTGAGGATAAACCTTTGTAACGCCCTAGGCGATTGGCCTAATTCCAGGTCAAAAATATATATTCAAAAACTGACCCTTTTCTGTAAAATGTGGTGCATTAACTACGTTAGGCCAATTTTGGGCCTTAAAATTTTAGGATAAGCCTTTTTGTGTATCACAGGCGGATTTAAGCCTAATACCAGGTCAAAAGGTATAACTTCCAGTATAGACAAGAATCGAGAATCAATGTTATTAATTTTATAAATATGAGTTCAAACGAACATGCTGATCCGGTGAAGATCCTTTGATCAGCGTAAGAGGAAATGATTTACCTTTCGTGTGCATCGTGACGGAAGTAATCCTTATCTCTATTATGACCTCGTATGTGATTGGCCGAGAATTATTTTTTATTCGCATTTTTGGTTTTAGGTAGAAAAAAAACATGTTTTTTCATTTCCTGAGCCCTACCTTGATTGGATGAAATTATATTTGAGCAGGCGATGTTTTAGACCAAAACTTCATTTTAAAGATCATACTCGTTTGCTTGTTAAGCGGTGCACGAAGTTCTCTTGATTTGTAATAAAAGTGTTCTATTTTAACTAAGTGTATATCATGATTTTCCACCTTAACAGGTATACCTCAATACAAAGACATTGTCCAATGGGAAATTCAGATCCCGGAATAGTAGGGTTTCAATTCTATATAATAAAAAGAAAGCCCGATAGTTTATTTGAATTTTTCAAGTGTGGCTACCCAATCACCAGGTGTATAATACCAAGCGTTATATTTCGTGAGTCCCAGCATGAATTTACTTGTGTATATGTAATCACACTGAAGAGTGGCTTTACAGAATACTTATAAACCGAAACTACAGCTTTAAAACCGTTTACCGAAGACAGTTATTAGGCCTGTGCGAAGAAACAGCGATAAAGCAACTTACTCTATCATTTTATAAACATCAAAACATAATCAGTTTGGAAGTTAGGTTATGGGAGAGAAATAATGAAAACAACCGTATTTTGAAGCCTACATCATTATGGACTTCTACATTTCAGGCGCTAATGAGCTGACAATATATGTTAGAGGTACGCTTAGGGCGACAATGTTAATGCAGACATGAAGGAAGTCTTATGTGGTTAGCTAATTTGCTATCCCGTTGGCTATTTTTACCTGTATACCAGAATACTACGCATTTAAGAAAACCCTTGATCGATGTCCTACGCGCATCACAATCGTGTCCTAAGTCTATGACGTTACAGAATACATTTATCTACTTAGAAGAACAATGTGGCAAGAAGAGTATTTATGCAGGTGACCAGAATGTAAATATACGTATGATATCTGAGGCCGGGAATTTTTACGTATGTGTTAACTGAAGGTATTACAGAGAGGCGAATCAATTTCATCGATAATGATTATAAATGATTGGCATATTTGCAAAGATTTCACGAAGGATAGATAGCACCGGGCGAAGAATATTGTGATAGATTTTGTATTCTCTGCTTGAAGTATTAATATTTCCCAGATGATAAACCTTCTCCACTTTTGGATTCGAGTTGAGAAAATCTGACACACGAGTTTAGCGATTTAATGTTTATCCTAATATATATATATTATATATACTATTATTATACTATATATTATAATATATATATATACTATATATATATATATATATATATATATATATATATTAGTAGTATATATATATACTATATATAAAATAACCCTACCTATATATATATATATATATATAATTATATATATATTATATATATACAATCATTGCAAGCTGATGATTATTAAATTTCTAATGTTATAATAAGTAAAGTATTTACATTTTCAGATTTGTTTTAACTTTATTCGAATACAATATTTACATGTATGTTAAGAGTTTAAATAACACGAAACTTGACCTTCAAGATATGAACAAAACATGTTTTTTCATCCGTAAAAACCAAAAAGCGACGTTAAAATAATGCGGTCGAGCCAATCACATACGAGGTTCATATCGAGATAAGTAATTTACTCCGTACACTTCACAAGAAAAGGTAATATTTTCCTTCTTACCTGATCAAAGGATCTTACCGATCCAGCATGTTATCAGTTTGAAATATTATTAATAAAATAATAACATTGATTCTCGATTTTTGTCTATACTGGAATTACCTTTTTGACTGGATTAGGCTTAAAATCCGCCTGTTGAATAACAAAAAGGCTTATTCCTAGATTTAAAACCAAATTTAGGATAATAGTTATCGTGCCCCAATTCAATTACCGAACTATATTATAGTTCTTTCGCTTTTTTAAGACCTGGAATTAGGCCCTACAATCGTACAGGGGTACAAGAAAGGTTATATCCAAAATTATGGCACTAAGTAAGCTTATTATCAATCCATGTTACAGAGAGGAGAAAGTCAGTTTCAGTATCTGTAAGAAGGGGGAGTATCTTTTTTATTTTGGGCGGGGGGGAGGGGTTTTTTTTTTTTTGGTTTTTTTTTTCTTTCCTTCCCCATTCCGTGTGGGATTGCAATGTACATAAGATAATTAAAAAATAAATAAATAATAATAATAGATACAATACACTATTAATAAAATGAATAATAAATAATATAATAATAATAATACAAGAAAATCCGAATATATTATAAAAACTTTGAAATATTTTAGTTAACATCGGAGCGAACATAATAATAAATGTGTGAAATATTGTTATTTTTAAATAGAAGAACTTAGCAATGATTTTTAATAACAATAGCATGTATGTTAGCAGAGAAGAACTAATTTTGTTATTTTTATACTTAATACATGCGGTTAAGATATGTAAAGCAGTAATCAATAAAGCCAAAACGTGCATAGACGTGGTGTCAAGAGGGGTGCTAGGGCTGGCCTTACTGATTTACTGATTTATTGCTTTAGGTTACGTAAAATATATGTTTTTAATAAAATTCATAAATTTAGTAAAAATTATTTTTAAAAACTTGATAGTTATAAAACATTTTAATAAACAAAGTATTAAACGAGTTAATAATACAGATTCTATTGTTCCAAAAGATGAATGATTAGACTTTATTAATAGAAGTTTTAAGGAAACTTATGAAGATAATTTTAGTATATTTGAATGCAGTAATAATAAAATGTACGTGTTTAATTAAAACATTAAAAATGTTTTAATAAATTATTTACGTTATAGTGTAAAGTGAGTGCTGCGTGTGATGTGATGTGTGCTGTATTAAGTAAATCTGTTGTGGACATGTAAAGTAAATCTGGCGTAAGTAAATCGTTGTGTGTAGTTAAATCTGTGTGTGTAAGTAAATCTGTGGTGGCAGTGTAAGGTAAATCTGTGTAGTGATAAGTAAATCATGTGTGTGAGTGTAAAGTAAATCTGTGTGTGTGTAAGTAAATCTGTGTGGGTGTGTGTGTTGTGTGATGTGTGTGTGTCTGTGTAAGTGTAAATGTAAGTGTTCATAGTGAATGTGTGATATAAGTTCATCAGTCAATGTGTGTCTAAGTGCTTAAGTGTCTGTGGTGTGTGTGTTGTGTCGTGTGGTTGTGTGTACGGGTGGGTATGAGTGTGTATCTAAATAATAATACACAATAGGCACATGAAAGTAGAATAACGCTAAGTATAATAATAAAAATGAATAAAAATAAATAAGTAATTAAATAATAATAATAAAAAGTAAAATAAACAGAATAAAAAGACATTAAATAAAAGTATTAAAAAACAAACATAAATATAATAAAAGTAAAATAATAAAACAATAAAATAAAAAGAATAAAAGAATAAAAATAAAACAAAATTAAAAACAAAAATAACAAAATATAAAATAAAAAATATAAAAGAAAAACAATGTTAATAAATATATATGAGTTAAAACAGTTAAGCAGAAAGTTAACACAGTAAACGCAGAAAGTTAAAGCAGTAAAAGCAGAAAGTTAAACCAGTAAAGCAGAAAGTTAAGCAGTAAAACATGGTTAAAGCAGTAAAGCAGTAAACACAAAGCATACTATCCCCCACTTTGGGTGTCTAGGTCACACTATATTGATTACTGATTTATGCCTCTTAGACTGAATGTTAAAAATATATGAGTTAAGAAGCAGTTAAAACATATGAAGTTAAAGCAGATAATCACATGACGTTAAGCGTAAAAACATGAGCTTAAGCAGTAAAGCAGTAAAACACAAAGCATACTATCCCACCCCCCCCATTCACGGATGTTAGGTCGACACTCATACTTGATTTACTGATTTACTGCATTTGGGTATGTAAATGTTCAAAATTTTTTATGAGTTAAAAAAAAAAAAAAAAAAAAAAAGAAGAGAGGAAAAAAAACGAGATGTGAAGAATAAATTACAGTTCAACACATAATGAGTATTAAAAGCAGTTATAAAAAATTGAGTTAACAGCAGTAAACATTGAGCTTAGCAGTAGCCAGTTAAACACACAAAGCATACAATATCCCCCCTCATGGTGCATGGTAACACCCTCTATTGATGTTATCTGATTTACTGCCTTCTAAGTATGTAATGTTGATAAATACAGAGCTTTAAAGCAGAAACTCATAGGACTCAAGTAGTAAACATGAGTCAAAGCAGTAAAAACAAGTGAGTTAAAGCAGTAAGAGTTAAAACAAAAGATACTAATCCCCTTGGTGTCAGGTAACAACCGCTATTGATTATACTGATTTACTGCTTTAAGGTACTGTAATGTTAATTTCTTTAGTAAATCTGCAGTACAATTTGTTAGTAAATAAAAATGATCTATATATGACAGGACACTACTGACATTTTTTCTCTTACATACAATTTTTAAAAAATCATAATTAAAAAGTAATTAAGAAAAAGTATTAAGAAAATAATGTTAAATAAATAGATGTGGATTAAACAATCAGGTCTGTAATTGAGTTACAGTTTTACTGTTTGCGAAAATGTTTTTAATAAAAATGTTAAGTATGAAATAAATAAAAATGAATGACTCAATAGTATATTGAAAAGAAATTCTTATGAATAGTTAATACATTGATATACATATTTTTCGGTTCGCGGAAATATTGCGCTGCGGCGCACGCGGCGGCGCGGGTAGCGGAAGATTTGCGGCCCTGCGGGAGCATGCGGCGGGGGGGTACGCGGAAATATTGCAGCTGCGGCGCGGCACCGCGGCGGCGCGCTTACGCGGCGGGTTTCGCACCGTGCAGGGTGCGCGGATTGGCGGTCTAATTGCGCGAAGGGGCTCACGCTGAGCCCTGTTGGGCTAGCTTAATGATCTAGAGGTAACCAAAAGAGAGTCATCAAAGATGATCATTCAAATATAGTCGGTACAAAGAGATGACTTCATCAAAGATGAGTCATCAAAGACGAGGCAACAAAATTGAGCTTCAATGCTGGAGGCATTAATGTGAGGCATCAAGGTTGAGGCATCAAAGTTGAGGCAATAATGCTTGGGGCATTTAAGTTGAGGCATCAAAGTTTGAGGCATCAAAGTTGAGGCATCAAAATCGATGTGTGTGAGATGTAAGTGTACAGTGCATTATGAGTTTATGTAAGTGCTTATGGTTAATGTAAGTGTCTATGGCTTAAGTGTAAGATGTCATATGGAAGTGTAAAGTGCTTATAAGTGCCTAGGTTGTTTATAGTTCATATAGTGAATGTGGTGTGATATAGTGTTAGAAAGATACTAACTATAGTTAGGAAGTCATCTAGCAGCTATGTAATATTCACCAATCGATTCCTCATACCCTTCATTACCGTAGGGGTTGTAGTACCCACTATTAGGGCTATTCGAGACATCAGGGAGAGGCTAGAAAAGGCTTGAACAAAGTGGCACTCAGTTGCACTAGGGCATCATTGCACTATGTGGGCACTCACTTGGCACTCTTGGCATTTCACTTTGGCGCACTCAATTGGCATCATTGCACTCACTTGGCACTCACTTTGGCACTCTATTCGCACACTCACGTGCATAAACACTAATAAACAACACTGATACTCCTCGGTGAATTGGTTGAGTCTTAAAGTTAATCTTCTCGTCACACACACTTGCATCAAGTATAGTAGCTTTACATCTCCCTCTCAAAAAACCTCTAGGGTCAAAATTGCCCATGTATATGGCAGGGTCAGGCTGAAAATATTCTGGTCAACAAGGTTACAAGACATCCAAAGTTGTAGGGGCACGTGTAGGTAGGATAGGTGTACGCTGGTGAAGTATCTCTCTG
>JABUQX010120474.1:30000-34254 GCA_015478945.1 Trachelipus rathkii | reverse complement strand
GAGCATATATATATAGCATATATATATATATATATATATATATATATATATATATATATATATATATATATATAGGTATATATATATATATATATATATATATATATATATATACGCGCGAATATATTTGTATATATTTTTTTTGACTTAGTAATTATTTTATGTCCTTTGCTTTTGTTTCTTTTTCTCTAATATAATATTAAAGAGTCATTAAAGCTTGAACCTAAAATTTCAAAATTAGCAATTAATTTTTATTCATTTACTTTTTAAACATAAAAGTCTTCTTCTTGTAAAAAAAAACATATTAAATAATTTTCTTTTACTTTATGACAACTGCAATTAGTTTTAATATCTATTTTTTACTGGCTGTGAATTTAAAACGTACGCAGTAATTATAATAGCTTAGAAATAGTACTATGTTTATATGTATATATATATATATATATATATATATATATATAGACATACATATTTAGTATATAAAGAAAAGATAGTTACATTGATTTATGGGGAACACATATGTGTTGTATATATCTGTATATATATATATATATATATATATATATATATTATTTTACTTCCTCTCCCAGAAAGGATTTTCATCCTGTCAGTCGCGCGAGGGTCTTCCTCCAGACATTCCTTTCCTGGACTACTCTTCTCTTCAACCATCTAATTGTCTGCAGCTGGCATCTTTTTAGAGAATCCTCCACCGATTCGGTCCATCTCTTTCTCTCTGGTCTACCCCTCAGTCTTCCCTTCCAGTGTCCACTCCCCATCTTTCTTTTTCGGCATCCTGTCCGGCTGCATCCTCTCCAGATCTCAATCTTCCCAATATCCATCTTCTTCAGCACCTTCTTCACTCCTACAAGTTTCTAATTAGATTGCCCTTATTCTGCACTTCTTTCTGCTTTCTTCCAGTCATTGTTCTCAGAGCTCTCATTTCCGCCGCTTGTATTCTGCTCTCCTCTTTTCTCGTAGTAGTCGTCGTTTTGGCTCCGTACAACAGCGTCGGGGTCAGTATACTTTCGAAGATTACCTTTTTAACATCCATTCCAACGTTTCCGCTGTCCTTCATCAATGGGTACATTGCTCTCATAGCTTTCCATTACCTCTTCTTTTTCCATTCTTCTAGTAATCTCTCCTCTACATCCCTCTCTGTTAAACATCCACCTAGGTAAACGCAAGAATCAACCTGCCTTCACCTCCTCTTCTCCTACCATCATCCTCATGCCTTCGTCGTTTCCTCCCGTTACCATTAATATCTTTGTTTCATGGACATTCATCTTCATCCCTGCCTCCTCCAACTCCTCCGGAAACAGCCCTCACCACCTCCCGTATCTTCTCATCCTCTTCACTCCAACATGCTAGATCGTCCACATACGCCATTATATCCCCATCAAAGACTCCCAATCTCTCCTTCACTTTTACTTATTACTACATCCAAATATAATATGAACAATATAGGCGATGATTATACTCCCTTGTTTAACTCCTTAAGCTTTATTTCTGAACCATATATCATTTTCACTCTCCGTTCTGATGTTGCAACTACATTTTTCGTACATATCATTATTGCTTTCTTTCCTCAATCTCTCCATTCTCACTCATATTCTTCTTCCATGACCCTATATTCTCTCTCCCTCGTTAATCAAAAGCCTTTGTAGATCAATAAAACGCAACATAAAATTTTGCCTCATCTCCTTCTAAAGACTTCTCCATAAACTATCCTTAGTATGTAAACAGTGAGATCTTGTCGTGTTCCTCTCCTCTATATACCCATAAGTTTGCTCCTCTCCCAGTCTCGGCTCCACAATCACTTTCAACTTTCTTTCTCTCCAATATTCTTCGTAGATTTCTTGCCAGGTGGTCTAATAATGAGCCCCTCTATAGTTACTTCACAGTTATCGATCTCCCTTACCTCTTTATATATTGGTATTATTATAGCTTTCCCATCTCTCCGGCAATTTTCCCTCTCTCTCCAACAAATGTCTTCAACAGGTTGAACTCTCCCTTCACTCCCTCCCTCCATCACCAATTCATCTGCCATTCCATTCTCTCTCCAGGCGGCCCTTTGCTCCCTCTTTTTCATCTTTTGTCGTCTCGTCTAAGATCCGTCCCCCCTAACCTTCTCTTCTAAACTAGCACCTATCCTCTTCCTCCGCATCTCCCCTGTCCGTCACCACCCTAACTTTTTCCCCTTTGTCCGTCATATCTTCCTTCTGTTCCGTCCTCCTTATATTCTTTTCTTCCGGTTTTAAGAATCTCTCTATTTCTATCCTTTATGTTTCTTTTTTTTTTCTTTGGTTTCCTATATGCTTTAGCCGCCATCTAAATACTTTTCTTCCTTCATTACATCTCTCTGTTAATTTGGTAGCTATCTTCTCCTGCCTCCTTCTTCTGCCCTCCTCTTGATTCTTTCTGCTTCATTTCTGCTTGTACATACCCCTCTGCTTCCTGTTCTTTCTCTCTCTTCAGCCATTTTCATTTTCTGTTTTCTCTTCTGATTTTATTTATGTAAAGGTCCACCATGTGGTGTGTGTCTTTTTTTTTCTTGTTCCTCCCACCCACCTTACCAAGCGTTTTCTCTGCAACTTCTTTTGGCCACATCCTGCAACCCCCCATCCACTCTGTTCTCAAGGTCTTTTGTATTCTCTTGTTTATATTCTTTATTTTTTTTCTCTCTCTTGTCTGTTTTAATGAATAAAGCGCATTTATAGATTACTGTGAGGATTGATTTGGAAGATTATGAACACCTTTATAAACATCGGGAGTCGCACACACATCTTTATTTAGGATATAGTGTGTCCTCCAAATAACCCAGCAATTGATCAAAAATCGATAATAGACTATATGATAGTATCAGATAAAAGAATGATAAGAAATGTATAAAGGTGATACCAGGAGTGTCGTTGGATGCGGATCATAGATTGGTGGTGGCAGATATGTGGATGAGGGGCGAAAGAACTGTTAAGGAACAGAAAAGAACAGTGATTACAAAGTATATGTATATATATATATATATATATATATGGTATATATATATATGGTGTATATGGTAAAGTTGTTAGCATAGAGCAGCAGAGTATATATATATATATATATATATATGATATATAAATAATAGTATATATATATATATATATATATAAAAGAAAGTCAATTAAAGAATGTTTGAAAGAATGAAATGTGAATTTAGCAGAAGCGATAAGACTGTGCGCATAATAAGAGTAAATGGCTATGTTGTTTAAGTGGTTATGGTTGTGAATCTATTCCAGGGGATGAACCCTAGCGTTGACGAGATGTCCTGATGCTTCACAACTTCAGCAGTGTTGTGAAGCATCAGGGCAGATTCTGGTTGTGAGAGTCTCGCAATAAATGATTAAAGTTTTAAAATTATTGTTTAAATGCCACTAAATAAAAGGGAACTTGTCAATTATCTGTGAGTAATGCAGCAGAAGTCAATTTTTTTGCCATAATTTACGTTATCGAACAAAATGTACAACAGCGCGAGTAGCGTAAAAGTTTGAACTTTTTTCTGTATTTATATAATTTTATTACAGCTTGTTTAGTTGTGAATTTGTTTATTTTAGCAATGGAAAGTTAAATAGATTATACATTAATATAAGTTTGATTAGGTTAAGTAAGGTCAAGTTAAGTTACGTTAGGTTACATTGATTCAAATAAATAATTAGCACTTGTTTTTTAATATTTTTAGGGGTGTGAAGCTCTTTTATTACAAAGTTTTATTTGGACTTTTATCAAATAAAAATGTGCTCTAATTCATGCAATCGATATTGTTAAAACTCACTCGCGCATAACTGACAAGATCAAAAAAAAATTATAGCAAAACTATAGCTAGAAACTATAGATAAATAATTTCAAAAACTGTTACAAACGAAAAATCATAACACGACAAATTAAAGTTATCACGTTTTTAGACCACTTCATGAAGCTAGTGACGTCATCATTACTTTTTACAATGACGTCATTAGGACTTTGAACAATGACGTCATATCAGGATGAATCGCCCATTCTCTGCACACAACTATAAATTTATATGACTCCTGAGAGTAGGCTAAACTACCAGTTGTTTACAAACATTAATGTTACCTCCGGGAATGCTTTTGTAAGAAGCTAGTACCAAATGGTCGACATTTGTAAAAAAAAATCTGTTTATTTAGAGTTTCTCTAATGAATCCAACAAAACTTAACCGAACCTAACCTAACCTAACCTAACGCCTGCGGTGGGGTGTA
>JABUQX010120474.1:0-2500 GCA_015478945.1 Trachelipus rathkii | reverse complement strand
AGGGTTGGCCTACACACCGGGTATATGTGGTGCGGTGCGGTGCGGTGCGATAAAGTGTGATGTGGCACAATAATTTCAGTGATCTGATGTTGTACTATGCTGTGCGATGCGGAATATGACTGATGGTGCGTGCGGTGCAATGCGATGCGATATGAAAAGAAGACGGGTATTAAGATGCGGCTTGGTGCGATATGGTACTTCGCGTTGCAGTGCGATGCGGTGCGGTGCGGTGCGGAAGTAGTAAGGTGGTACAAACCGGCATCCACTAGCGAGGTGATTCGTCGAATCTTCGGTACCTCGCTAGTGGTATGTCGGTATAGTCATATATATTTTTCACTCATGTAGGTTCATGGGTTGTTTTTGGGTATCATTTTATCATCCCAGATTCTCACGTACTTTCCTGGGTTGATTTTTTATGTATGGGATTCACCCCAGGGGGGCATCCCCAAAGGGGTGGAGCCCCCTCTTTTTTTTCAGATACGTTAGTTATTTATTTTTAAGTTTATGTATGTGTAGTTTAGTTCATGTTCATGTTCTTTCATGGACCTTTTTAACAACCTTGTTGACTTGCGTCCGCCATTTTGTTTTATAAATCGTCTTGTTAATCATCGTCATAATTTTCAATCGTCGTTTTCGTCAGGATGAATCGCAAATTCATCGTCGTTGCCATCGTCAAAGGAAGAGTCGCGTCAAACGTTTTAACAAGTTCCGCAATCGTTGGTCCGCAAGACCGAACGCCCACGCAATTCCGCTGCTGCCACCATTTGCTCGAATCGCCTCGCAAAGCGCTTGAAGACTGAAACGCAATCGTAGCAAAGAACTAAGCGCAGAGAACCACAAAAAGATTTGGAAAGCCGTACACCATTATGTCATAGCTTACATGGAGTATGTAAAACACCTTTTACTTTTCTGCTTTACATCATTTTAATGTATTTTATTAATAAAATTTTCATTGAACATTATACTTTACATACCATTAAAGCAGTAAAACAATATCGCATTTGCATAGCAACAAACAGTGTGTATAATATGCTTTTGCTTTACTGCTTTACTGCTTACTGCGTACTGCTTAGGGCGGTCTGTAAACAAGAATTTTTTTAGTTGAAACATATCTTTACATACAAAGCAGTAAAACAATATGAATTATGTATTGAGCATATTACATATTACATACATTGATGCATCGATGCATCGATGCATCGATGCATCGATTCAATAATGGTTTAACACAATATTACATTATTGTTTTATTGCTTTACGTCTTTAAGTTAAGTTTTTAGGTTATTAAAATATCGATTAATCGATTATTCGATAATTTTTTATAAAAACATTTAATTTTTAAAAGCACTAATTGTTTTTAAATTCAATGTATAAAAATACATTCCTTTTTTTCATAATAAAGTAACGATTAATCGTAAGATTAATAAATCACTCCCCCTTAAACCATCCAACTCTTTATCTCAGGTGATTCGCTAATTAACTAAACATTGTATTGCATGTACATGTAATCAAATACAAACATCATATATCTCCCTCTACATCTTCATCTGATACAACTTTTTAAATAATGCATTTGTATTATATTAAATACATCATAAAATAATCAAGATAATAAAGGGTATAAAAATAATAATAATTAATAATAATAAATAATAATAATAATATAATTAATAATACATAATTAATAATAATAATAATAATAATAATAATAATAATATAAATAATAATAATAAATTCTCTGTTCAGAGATAATGAGTTATTATAGAAGTTTTAAGAAAAACTGAAATAATTTTAGTTATAGCTGAATGAATGATATAAGTACTCGTGCATAATTAAGACATAAATTGTTTTAATAAGCTATTCGCAAAGTCCTTAGAAAAGAACTTATTTGATTTGTTTAAACAATGAATATTTTAATGAACCTTGATATATATATATATATATTATATATATATAATTATATAATATATATATATACTATATATATATATATATTATATATATATATATATATATATAGTATATATATATATATATAGGTGTGTATGTGTGTGTGTTGTGCATAACTTATGTGTTTTATTTTCTCAATAATTTGTTTCAATGTAAAAATTTGATCTATTGTTTTTTTTTTTAAATATATTATATATATATATATATATATTATATTATATATAATAATATATATATATATATATATATAGTATATATATATATATATATATATATATATATATATATATATATATATATAATATATATACATATATATATATATATATATATATATATATAATATATTTTATTATATATATATATAATATATATATATATATATATATATATATATATATATATATATAATATTATATATATATATTATATATATATATATGTATATATAATATATAATATTATATATATAATATATATATATAATATAATATATATATATATATATATATATATATATATATATATAACGGTGTGTTATCTCTCTCTG